>PVJX010023921.1:0-28691 GCA_004027295.1 Dolichotis patagonum | reverse complement strand
AGTGCACCCTGAGTGATCTTGACTTTTATAACGCTTATAAAGTACCCAACTCTGAATCAGCAATGGCAACTGAGTCACAAAACTTGATAATCAAGAAAAGATGACAATCTTCCAAGATTATGTTAGGAGTCTGACTGGCTGACCCAGCTTCAAGTATGTCTGGCATCCTAGGCAGGAGATAGGGGAAAGGCTGGTGCATGACTGATAATGTTTTCATCTGTGATGGGCCTTAAACATACTCTGAAATTAATCCCTTACCATGATTTTCTTGATTTCATTTTTCCTCACAAGCATTGTTCAATTCAGTAGTGCTACGTGTTTTTTAAATTTATTGTTAAATATAAATGTATGTGATAGCTAACATAATTATACTACTAATTTCTTTAGTGCACTGAAAAGATCAATTTGTGCTTATATTGATTGATTAATTTTGCACACCTATGTCTTATAATCCAAGAAACTACTTTGAAGAGAATACACAATACATTAACCAGTGTTAATTTATTATCCTGTTTTGAAATTCTGTATCACTGTTTTTATTTTTCTCTTTAAAATAAAATGATCGGGACCTGCACCATGCGGTTGACCCAGGGTGCTGGGAGAACAAGGAGTTCCTTCCCTCTCTGGGGAGCGGCTCTGAGTATGGCAGACTTTCGGCTCTCCGAAGGAGAGAGACCCTGGCACTTTGGGACCTGCACCGTGAGGTTGACTCGGGGTGCCAGGAGAACAAGGAACTCCTCCCCTCTCTGGGGGGCGGCTGTGAGCCTGCTGGCAACGCGGGCTGAGAATCGAACATTTCATGTCGTCTTGTCCCCTGTCCTGTGTCCCCCCCCCCCCCCCCTTAGCAAGTGGGAGCCAGTGAACTACACATCTTGTGAAAAGATTGACTATGTTATTTAGTGTGAGCTCCCCATATGCAAAGATAAGGACAACCATTTGGAAGAAAACAAGAGACAATATGACAGATAGTAAAGATCTCTGGTTGTCTAGCTTTGAAATTTATGCTTTCTTATGTCCCATTCTGTTCTGTTTTGTTGTGTTTAATTTTACCCCCCTTAAAATAAAATTAAAAAAAATATATATATATATATATAAAAGAGAGGAGAAAAGAAAGTGCTCTAAAGGATATAATTGCATGTATGTTTAAGTGTGTAAGATAGATGACCACATTACTGTTTTTGTTAGATTGTTGAGCAGAACTGTTAACAGTCTCACTGTTTGAATGTCTACTTTGTATACTTTAATTTTGTAACTTGAACAACTATTTCCAAGGATGACAGTATGTAACTTATCAAGTGGAGATTTCTTAGTGTTTTTGTTTTGTTGTTGTTCTTGTTGTTCTTTTATTTTTTTGTCTTTGGAATTTTGTATTGTTGCTACCCTTTTTCTGTTTTGTTTGGTTGTTTTCTTTTTTGTTTTTTCTCTTTAAATAAAATTTTTAAAAAATAAAATAAAATGATTAAAAACTATTATTTAGAATTTTAATTTGAGTGGAATCAATGCTTGAGAGCAAGGAGAAGACACTGATCATTCGTACATCGGTTGCAAGTACATCTTAGGATGGAAGCAATGAGTGCTTCACAGAATTACTCTTAAAGGGGCAATGTTCAGGATAGTCAGCTACTGGGATGACATGTTTATACCCACTCAGACAGAAGCCTCATAGATCCAAGGAAAATAGATGACTGCTAGGAAGAGGGACGGGGTGAGGATGTTGCAGTTGGAGGAACTGAGGGCAATAGATTTTATCAACTAGGTCGGAAGTATTTCCGCAACCATTGCACCATATCATTGGATCCTGGCTGTGTACTGCCCTGCAATGAGAATTATGATGCTCAACCATAATAACTTACATCCTGTCTCTCTGGAACGGTACATGTTTAACATGAATAAGAAATTTGCTAACTTGCATGAAAAATCATATTGCAGATATTTCCTAGTATACTAAATGTTATTTCCAACAGTTTCTCAACCTTATCAAATGCATCTGTTAAAGCATTGTGATTTCCAAGATCATCCACTGCACTGTAAATTCACTGCACCCCACTTTGGACTACCTTGAGTTACTGATTGGCAAGGAAGTGGCACAGAGCCCTAATACATTGAGATCCTTGCATGGGCAGCTGCATTGCCTGTGGTGACCATTGGTGATGTTCACACAACTTTCTGAGTGCTTAGGATGTTTTCTTGGTGTAACTGCTCTTTGCAGTGAAGAAATGCACCATCTCACGTGTGTATACACAGTTCTAGCTCTTCTCTGGGATGGCACCCTGGTTCTATTTCTCAAGCAGCTGCTATAGTTTATATTTAAATGTTCCCCGAGAGGCTGATGCACTCATATATGTAACTTTTGAAAGCTGATTGGGTTATGTAGGGTAATAGTTGATGTGCTGTCAGGAAGTAGGGTCTGGTCAGAAGAGACAAATCACTGAGAATGTGATCTGGGAGGGTCTGTCTCCCTTCCTAGCTCTTCCTTTTATGCTCTGCTTCCAGATCACCATTATGTGAGCAGCTTTTCTTCTTCTATGCCCCTCTGCAATGTTGTCCTGCTTTGGAACTTCCAACTATGAACTGAAATGTGAGTCAAAATAAACCTGTTCTCCTTTAAGTTGCACATGTCAGGTGCTCAGTCCCAGTGATGAGGAAAATAAGGCAGGTTTTGGTACTGAGAGTGGGGTCATTACTGTGACTGTTACCTGACTATGTGGTTCAGGGAGCTTTGGAACTTGTTTGTTAGAGGAGTTTGGAAAGATTTGGAGACACCAGACAATGGAGCCCTAGAATGCTGTAAGCAAGCTTGATGGGAGTGAGAGCTCAGATCACAATGCCAATAGAAAGGCAAACTGTAAAGACCAAGCCCAGGAGGTTTCTGTTAGGAACAAGAACTGTTCTAGCAATTGGACTCCAGACTATGTGTGCTATGATCTGGCAGAAAATTTGTGTACATTTTGCTTGTGTTCTCAGAATTTGTAGGAGACTGAGATTAAGCATTGCAGATTAATTCATTTGGCAAAGCAATGTCAAGGAAGTTCAATGTTGAAGTTGTTTCATGGGTACTATTGGGGGCATTTAGTAAGCTCTACATTGAGAATCAAAGAAAACAGCACAGCTGATTGACTTTAACTTTTGAGTTGCACCAAAAAGGAAGCTCTCACAAAGTTGGAACAAAGAAGAATTTGGTTGCCGAAAAATTTAGCAATACAAAGAAAACAAGTACTTTACATTAGGAAAATACAAAAGATGCCTTGAGGGCATGTCAGGAAACCAAAAGATCCCATATTTTGCAGGTTTAAATGTGTAAAAGTAAAATACTTTGCTTTGAGAAGAGAGCCTCAGAGCACACTGCCTGAGAAATATCACCTAGGGAATTGGTTCCCCCAAATTTGATTCACAGTGCTCAGCTACCCATATACTCAGAGGCCCCTGTAGCCATGCTCCAAGGGGGCCTGGCTGGTGCTCAAGTTGGCAGTAGATCTTAATGTCATCAAGATGGTACTGGTTTTACAGGGAACACAGAATGTAAGAGTTACAGGGTCAAGAAGTCTTCCACTCAAATTTCAGAAGAAAGCCTGGGAGGCCAGGCACTGTGCCTCTGAAAGGGTAGTTCATGAAGGTGTGAAAGTAAAGGCAAAAGTGCAGGGGACCCCAGGAAGTTGGAGAAGCTAGGAACATGGAATGTCTGCGGAAAGCTATAAGCTGTAAGTCAAACCCGCCCAAGAGAAAAGCCATTAGGGCTACAACCACCAGAAATGCTGTTAGAGAGAAAAGTGCCCAAGCCCTTTGGAATTCACATCTTGCCATAACTTGCACTGGGTGCTAGACAGGGAGCTACGGGATTTAATATTTGTCCTGCTAGATTTTAGGCTTGCTTTGGTTCCATTAGTTTCCACTGCCATATTCCTACTTTTTGGAATGGGAATATTTATTTACACTGTGCCATTCTATGTTGGCAGTGTTGAACTTTCTTTTGATCGTCAAAGGGGCTTGCAGAGACTCAAGAGCCTTGAGTCTCAGAGAAGACTTTGCACTTGACTTTTCAGCAAAACTGAAACTTTTAAGACTTGATTCTTAGACATAAACTAAATGCATTTTGCATAAAGATACATGCAAGAATTTGGCAGGAGGCTGGAGCAGACAGTTACGGCTTATATTAGATGTCTCCCAATAGTCTTATGTGTTCATGGTGGAGGTGGTGCCTTTTGGAAGGTGATTGAATTATGGAGATATTATGGCTGATTTGCTGTTGGGAGGTGGGGTCTGGTCAGAAGAGGTAGGTTACTGGAGGTATAAACTGGGAAGATGTATCTCTCTTCCTGGTTCTTCCTTTGAACCTCTGCTTCCCTGCCACCATTAGGTGAGCAGCATTTGCTCTTCCATGACACTCTGCCTTGGAGCCAAGTGACTATGGACTGAAACATGAGCCAAAATAAACCTCTTCTCCTTTAAGTTGAGGGTGTGGGCTATCTGGCTCCAATGAAGAGGAAAGTAAAAACAACAAGGATACCAGATTCCAAAAAGGGTATCCCATTGCATTCCAGGATCCTTCAGGTCAACATTTCTTAAATTTTTCATGTCATGGGGGCCCTTTGGCTGGTGCTGAAAACCATGAACGCCTTCTCGGAATAAGGTTTTTAGATTTACAAAATAAAATATATATCAGTTTTTAAAAAGGAAACCAATTACAGTGGTACCTTGGTTTGCAAACTCAGTTCTCTCCATAATTCTGCACTGGATGAGAACTGAATCAAATTTCCTAAGGTCACCATTGAACCTAGCCATTGAATCTGATTTATTTCTCATGCAATTTGGTTGCAACCAGAATCATGGAAAGAATCAAGCTCATGAGCTAAGGTACTACTGTATATTGAAATATAGTAGTGAGATATTTTTAAAAATTGTGCTATAGCAACATATAAAATTTCATATTGATATACAAGATCTAGCTGAGGGTTCTTTCTAGCAGCTGCTATAATTTGAGATATTTGTAACAAGTGTAATGGTATATAAAAACCTTAAAGTTTCTATATGTGATTGGGTGTTAAGTCAACCAGCATCATGCATCATCTCCACAAGGCTATAGGAATTAGCTTGTTAATGTAGTAGTTAGTAGGGTCTGTATTTAATTCACTAGTTAGGATTCTAATCTTTTATTTCAAGTCTACCTAGTTTGTACCACAAACCACATGCTAAGGCACAGCCTCAGTGGTAGCATCTCTGCCTAAACCTCACCTGCTGTGATGCTCCTGGCAAGCACAAGCCAGCCTAAAACCCTCACCCCATCGGGCAATGATACTTGAGGGCCCTGTCCAGCGTGAGCTGAGCCACCCCTTCCTCACTCCATCCTCTCTTGTCCTAGTCCTGCTTCCCAATGTCATGTCTAATGCCTTGCTACTTTGTAACCTGGAAACTGGTGGTGTTAACTTCTGAAGTCTTAAAGGTTGTAAGGCAAACTATCTCCTTGCTAAACGTCTTCCCCAAGGATGGGCACATGAAATCCTGAAATCCGAGCAGAGTTGGCTGTCCTTTCCAAAGCGCAGTTAACTCCCCAAGAACAAGTTGGGTATCACTTAAAGCCATGGGGTCTAAAGAGGCTGGACAGTTGAACAGTCTCAAGGGCCTGCATGAAAGCGAGCATCTTTTAG
The DNA here is from genome assembly GCA_004027295.1 of Dolichotis patagonum. Lineage (NCBI taxonomy): Eukaryota > Metazoa > Chordata > Mammalia > Rodentia > Caviidae > Dolichotis > Dolichotis patagonum. Next base: position 23,049 of record PVJX010023921.1, on the reverse strand, counting down.
CAACACTTGGAATATTCTAGAAACCACAGACTGCTGGTGGAGGCCAAAGATCCCATTTATTACTCGGGAACCTGGGGTGGAAGCAGCTTCTATAGGACATACTTTCCTTTTAAGAACGACGAAAAATTCCCCCATTTTTGAGCCTTTTTTTGTTAATTCTATAAAATTACATGTAACTTTATGTATGTATTTTTAATGATATAGTTTTGTAAATCATATTCTGCAAATTTGATTTTGAACCGTAAATGTCACACATTCTGTTTGGGGAGTTTAATGCTTTAGTATACTTTGCTAAGAAGGAAAAATGTACATTTTAGAATGTTTTCATGAGTAAATTTAATGCACTGAAAATTAAAAATTGTTTAAACTTATGGTTTTTCACACATCCCATCACTGTGATTTGTTTACACTCAATGGAAGGAAATGCTAATAATGTCAGAAGTTAGTGAAAATAAAAATGTAAAATTTTTTATCATTCAAATTCGGAACACCTCCGAATTAAATCTCTCGAGTCTAGTTTTGAACCCACGTTTCTGGAATTTTTCCTCTCTCATTGGACCTGGAAATTGGGAGCTAAGAAAGAACAGCAAAATCTGACCTCCTGAGTACCACTTTGAGACACCTATTCTTTACTACTGAGGGCCTCCTCCCAACGTCAGAACACTTGGAAACCAAGTTTAAAATTTCTGGCTCCAGCATGGCTTCTCCTACAAGGCCACCTTGTCATTCTGGGGGAGAAAAAAGAGAGAGAGAAAAAAAAATCCAGGCAAAAAAGAAAGGACTTGTATCTTATATCATAGACTTGTTATGATCCACTGAAGCAATGGTTGTTTTGTAATTTGCAGGGCACTATCAAAGTGTGTGCTACCAGGTCTTTGAGAATCCAGAAAGTATGCCGTTCCAGTCCCCAGGAGTTGGGCGCGCGGTAGGGACTCCATAAACCCTTGCATAATGAATGAAGTGTGCATTTGCACAGCTTGACAAGTACAGATTACCTCAGGTAGCGAGTCAGTGCACAACCTGCACCTTTCTTCGCCTACAGGTAACAGCAGTAGCCCTTCTCGCTCCACGCCGCGCGCGCGATGACCACAGATTAAGCGCCTCTCTCCACCCTGGCCCGGAGCTGCTCCGCGTTTCCCCGGTCGCGGCTTCTAGGTAGGTGAAGGCTGCAGCGGGGCCCAGGCGGGCCGGGCGGAGGGAGCACGGGACTCGCAGTGGTTGGGAAGGTGCAAGCGGCGGGCGCGCGGGGAGGGGCCAAGGGTGGGGAGGGGCGGGGCCGGCGTCCTCGTCGCGGGATAAAACGCCTGCGAGTCTCCAGAGAACAACGGGCTCATTCAGCGGTCTGGAGCTGCTGGCGAGGGGGAGCGGCCTGAAGGAGAGCGCGACCGGTCCCGGGGGTGGGACCGCGCGCAGTGGCGAGGGGAGGCGAAGGTGGCCGCGGCCACAGCAGCGCGGCCAGCAGCCTCGGACCAGACTGGGGCCGGGACTGGCACTGGGACCCGGCTCAGAGCGCAGGGCGGCCGCCGCAGGGCCCATGGCGGCCTCGGGGCAGTTGTGCCTGCTCTACCTGTCGGCGGTGCTTTTGCCTCGGCTCGGGGCAGCCTTTAACTTGGACACCCGCGAGGACAATGTGATCCGGAAATCTGGGGACCCCGGCAGCCTCTTCGGCTTCTCGCTGGCCATGCACTGGCAGCTGCACCCCGAGGACAAGCGGCTGTGAGTTCCCCGTGTCTTCCTGCACCCACCGCGCCCTCCCCCGGACGAGGGCGCGCTCTGCTCCAGACCGCGCGTCCGGAGCCCTCCGACCCTGCCCCCTGCCCCGCCTGCGCTCGGCGGACCCTGGGAAGAGCGGCGCCCACCTCCTGCGCTCCGCACACGCCCCGCGCAAGCCTTCCCCCGCAGAGCCCCGGAACCGCAGCCCCAGGGCTAACCCCGGCAGAGTTTACTTTTTTTTTTTTAATGACGTGCTTTTCACCGGCTCTTCCCTCCGGGCATGTTTGTCGGGACCCCAGCAGGTGGCACGCTTTGCCTCTAGACTTTCATGTGTGTTTGGGGCGGCGGGTGGGGTGGGTTGTGGGATGTAAGGTCGCCGCTGCGCTGCCGTAGAATTGCTGGGAGCGTTCCAGGAAGATCCAGACTTTACCTAAAGTCGCGGAACACCCCGTTCGCTTGCGGACTCGCGCGCCCTGCGGAAGTTAGAAAATCACTTTTTGTTGTGTCCTGCGTGACTTTTCCTACTGAGCGGGTGTTCCCATAGGAAATAACTTTACATGCTCCCCCCCCCTTCTTAAAATGGAATTCAGCAAGCACCTGTTTTTGCAGGATTAGGTCAGCTGAGAAAGCATGTCTGAGTGGTGTGCCTGGTTCCCTGCCCAGCTCCCCGGTCCCTCAGCAGCACCGGAGAACCGCCGGGCCCCTACATTGGGCGGGCTCAGCCAAGGGGTTAAAGCAAAATGTCCGATCTGAGGCTGGGACTTGACAAACAAGGTTCGGAAGTGACAACCCCCCACCAGCGCGGTGCTCCTCCCAGGAGAAAGTGGAGACCTGCGGCGCTCAGTGCCTCTCTTTCTTTTTAAACAGTGTTTGGTTCCCACATGCTCGAACTCTTGAGATTGGAGAGAGTATTCTGAAGCTTAGTGGTTTTAATCGCCGTGGGGGCTGCATTTTTGATCCGTGCTACCGAAAAACACTCTAACAAACAAAAGATCCCAGGCCTTTAGTTGAACTCAAGTCCTTCCAGGACCAACAGACCGGAGAAAGCAAAGTGCACAGTAGAGAGGAGACTTTGTGTTAAGAAGCCTGAGAGATTTTGAAGCTAGAGGAAACTTTAAATTGAGTGATTAATAGCTTTGGAATTTATGAATATTGCGGGGCCCTGGGTGTGAGATTCACCCGTCAGGTTTGTCTAATAACACTTGCTGGGTGAAGCACAGAAATTAGCTTGGGGGTGGGGAGGCAGGTGGTCAGAGTTTGCAGGCCTGGCCAGCTGCTTACTCATTCTTTATCTCTGAAATAATCGTTATGCCGTAAATCTGGAATGAAAGGTGGTTTCTGCTAACTCAGTTAATGGATGATGTTTAGTGTGTAGATGCGCTTCCATCCACACACAGGGGCTTCATTTATTAGCACGGAAGTGATTGTGAGCCCACAGAGGGAATGCATTCCTCTCTGTACAGAGGCCACCCAGACCTTAGCTGCCTTGTATGTGTAGATTTCCAAGCAGACTTGTGAAGGGGGCAAGAAATAGCCTGGGGATGGAGCTTTGCTGTATGTCTTTAGCCAGGAATCTGTCTCGAAGGTGAGCAGCATGCCTGCTAAAACTTGTTGCCACCGCTGGGCTACGCTGGTATGGGAGCGCTTACAGTCAGTCCCAAGGGTATGAAAAGGTCTGTGCTTGGAACCTGATGCCTTCTAGAAAGGACTTAAGGGACAGACTGTGCGGAAAATTGATCAGACCCTGGGATGGGGGAAAACCCACGTTAAAGGGTCGTGGGTCTTTCCCTATAGCCCAGAGGTGGTAGCCACACTGGTGGGGGAGGGGCTGGGTTCCAGTCCGGTGCTACCCACCACCCTCTCATATTAGCTTCAGGAGTATTCCTGGCTCTCTTACAGGAATCAGCACTCCTAGCCCATATCATACCCACTGTCGCCTTTGACTGAAAAGGACGTTGGTGTAAATGATAGAATCAGTAAGATTAATAAGACAGCTTCTGGTCCAGTTTTCTAAACTCGGGAACAGCTAAATTGGAAATGTTTCAGGAAACTGTTGGGAGAGAGATCTGAACTCAAATCTTTCTCAGCCACTGAGTCCAATTTATTTACTTTGAGCTTTAGTTTCTTTACCTGTAAAGTGGAACTACTGCTGTTAATAGGGTTGTTGAGAGGATTTATAGCTAACCTACAGAATGCTCAATGCCTACCTCCTACAGGTACTTACTAAGTAGTAGACGCTACCACGGTGATGGTAAATTTAAAAGGAGTAACTGTGTGTGTGTGTTAATTTCTGCACAAGCTGTTTCAAACCTTCTGTGATTCTAAGACGGCTAAGCGTAAAGCCAAGTGGATACCACCAAGTAAAGTTCTTGATGTTTGCTTAATTAATATTTTAAACTCAGTCAAATTTATGAAACCCAAAGCAACTTAATTTTAAGTTGTGTTGATTAGACCCATGAGAAAAGGAAGGCGGTTACTAAGCAGGTTACTTTGAGGTTGGAGTAAAATCTTACAGATGTATAGGAATATCAGATAAATGCACTATTAGAACCCACCATAGATTTTTGTAGTTTGAATTTCTGCAATGCCATCTAATAACATTTTAAATTCTAGTTAAGATTTTATAACAGAATAATACTGCATCTGAGAACCCTCAAAACACACTGGGTGTTCTAAAGTTTTTGGGGACTATCAAATTGAAGTAGGTACTGTAAAACTACCCCAGGTTACCCCAGGCTGTATGTTAAAGAAGTTTCATACTCCAAAAGATGAGTAAGTGGTTAGCTAAGTGGTTGAGATCAGAAACTGGGCACCTTGAGGTCTTTAATTTCTCCTCAGTAGGTAAGATTGAGTCATCTCAAAGGTGGAAGGTCTGTTGGTAATGACTCTGGATATTTGCATCCTGTGAATCATCTCTCACTTCTGGGAAGAAGTGGATGGGTATATGACCACAGGGCAGAACCTGGCAGGAGTAGGAGTCTAGTGGTGGTATCCCCTAGAGTGATTCTGGATCGCTCCAAACCCTCGTTTTCTTGGGAGACTCTCTCTGATCACCATAGTCTTCCAGAAGATTTCTAGATCCACTGTCACTACAGCTTTTAAGTCACGTTTTTTGAACTAGAGATATCTCGCCCAACTGACTCCCAACTGAAGCTGAAAGTTGTGAAATGTCTTATTCAGAGTCTCTTAGGCAGTCTTAACAGAATCTGGATTTGAAGTTGCTATTTCTGACTCACCCTTATGCCATCTCCAAAAGGAAAAGTCGAAAATCTCCTTCAGACCCAGAGAAATTGGCAAGCATTTGAGTTTTGGAAATGTACTATGTTGTGTTCATTTATTAAACTGCTTCCCATATGGGTCAGGGCTATCTATATAAATAGTGGTGCCTGAGCTCTTTTCCTTATTGACTCTTATTCCAACTGGCAGTGGATCAGACCAACTGGGTCTGTCCTTCTGAAAAGATCTGTTGAAGTGTGACTCATTAGCCAGGGATCAGAGCTGTGTCCAGGATGTGTACCTAAGCACTGGCTTCCTTGCATTCATTCACTCAGGGCTATCTTCCAGGAATTGCTGGGTCACCTTGGGTCCCGGGAATAGAGAAAAAACCAAAATGCGTAAGGTGGCTTAGAAAAAAATTAAAGATTTTGCAAGGAAAAAGACATAGACAACTTTAACACAGGCTGTTGTGAGACCATCCAAGTAATGACAAGATTGGAAGAAAAAGATCCAAGTATTTATATAGTATAAATAATTTGTCAAGAAAGGTTAAATGTTCATAGGCTAGAATTTCAAATACAGCTAAGAATTCTGTATTCTATTGCTCTTCAGATCTCTGGATCTCCGCTGTGTTCTTAGTTGCATAGATTATTTTATGGTTATGTACGTAACAGTATATTAAGATTTCATATAAATGTTCATTAGCTAGAGAGTACTGGAACTGTGGCATGTGGTTCTTGAAGGACCTTGGCTTAACATGTTACTATGGCTACTATAGCCAAATAATTCTTTTCATTTCCAAGAAGAACTGTAGAACCAAAACAAAAAATACTATTACAGCCTTAGATGACACGCATATGAACATAGGGTAAAATCTTTTGCCCTTGGTCAGTTGTACCTAAAATACTGATTAGTGCTGAGTTAGCTCAAATTAAGAAAGAATACAATCAGCTCTTAAGAATCTATCCTACACTACAGCAGTTTATTCTTCCTTTAAATGTTGATAGCACCTGTGTCTGATATTTAACTAGTCTATCTTCAGGGGATAATCCAGTGTGTCCCAGGTTGATTAGAGGTTATGTGAGGGTGGGAGTCTTAAACTCATTTTTTTACCTAATAGCACCTAGCATGTGTCTTGAAAATACAGTGGAGTCAAATCATACACTCAATTTAACTTGTGAAATCAACTCTTCTGCTAAGGATAGAGGAGGGAGAAATCCCTGTATTTAACCCTTTGCCCTTGGCCCTGTTCAGGCATTAGCGTCTACTGTCCCCAGGGAAAGGGAAGTTTTAGCTGTAATGCAGAGAACCATACAAAAAGCTCATTCTTGGTTTTTGATTTTAAGGAGCCAGGTCCTAGCTAAGGAATTTTCATGAGTGATTTTTTAAATTACACTTGACTTTTGCCTGAAAGGCAGACTTTAGAATTTAACCCCAGAAATACAAGTTGACCTGAATACTCAGGATTTACTGAGCTGGTTGGTTGTTATAGCCAACTAGAAAAGTATGGCTGTAGAATAGAGGTCCCGAAAGTGGCTCGATGAGGGTATGGGGTACACTTGGAAGTAATCATGTGGAGACATTTGTGGATCGATTGTGGAAGGTCTAGTTATTCAAGGATAGTACAGGAATTTTGGATACAGTTGACTCTTGAGGTAGAATGATGGGGAGGTTACTCATTCGTCTCAGCGGAGATCCAGAGATCTGAAGAGCAATAGAATGGGGATCTTTTGTTGCCTACCTCCCCCTTCTGGGTTTGGGTACAACTCAAATCCAGACCAGATAATTAGATCTGCAGTGAACCTGTAGGTTGTGAATGTCTGGTTGTCATGGTGACTACTTGGAGACTCTGATGAAAAGTGGAATTGTTGGCTCAGCACGGACCTATTGCATCAGTATCCATAAGTGTGATCCAAGATGCTGTTCTCAGGTTTGAGCTAGCCACACTTTCCTTTACATAGAAGGCAGCACATGTTTGTAGTGGAAAAGAACAGTAGACCTACACTCAGCTGGGATTAAATCCAGGTTTGCCGTTTGCTAGCCTTGGCTCTGCAGGACACCTAACCTTTCTATGCCTCTTTGCCCATCTGTGAAGCAAGGATAACCATGCCTTAGAGTAGCATGGCCTGGAATTAAGTACTTTGGTCTTTTAAAATAGATGTGGAAACTTGGGCTGTACGAAGTGAAGTGGTCATGGTGTGTTGATGAGAGGTGGTCTTTAATCCATGTCTTCTGCGCTTTCTAATTGTGCAGTATGTGTGCTTCCTCCTTTTGGGTTTGACTGTGATATTTAAGTGTATACTTTTCTTGCACTCGACAATTACCATGTTAGAGAACACATCTCAGAACTGTATCTTGCAGCCCTTTTCAGCTGCCAAGCAGTAAATAAATCCAGTGAGGTTTTGGTATTTAGAGATGAATGGGCAGATGGGTGCACAGGTGTGATGAGGTTCCCCAATGGCTAGTTACTGGATTTGGATACCCTTAGAGGGTGGGCAGCTCCAGGGTGGGCTAATTGGTAAGAAATACCAATTGTCTGGTTCCAGGACTTCTGACCTCTGGTTCTGAAAGTACACCATATCCCCATTTCTGAGAGGCTGGGTCATTCACACTTAGAGTAGGGTTGATAACGTATTTTTCTTATCCTTTGTTGGGATAAGAAATGTATAGTAATACATTTAATGTACAGTAGGAAGGAGTTTGGCTAGTGATGAGTCTGATTGTTGACCACGAAGCTGCCGGAAGTTGGAAGATACATGGTTGAAGGGTACAAGTAGTGTTTCCTTAGCTTGTGTGCTTGTTAAACTGGTATTTAGAATTGTCAATTAGTCCCAGAGTAGGCCAGGTAGATGGGCAGTTTACCAGATTTGATCACTTTTCAGCCTAATAACAAAGTGGAATGGCCACCATCTAATCTACTGTTTGGCTTTTCTTTTTAGATAAACAAGGCAATACAACTCCAAATCAGCATGCAAATTCTGAAGTTGGTGTGTTTGTAGAATATTACCTTTCCTGGGCCAGTGTGCAGGTAGACCTCTTCCCCTCACCCTCATGCTGGATCCTAGGGTTGGCTACTGCTGTTCTTCATTGAGCTGCAAATCAGCAAAAGACTATTTAGAAAATCTAAATCTCCAAAATGATCTATTAAATGATAAAGAAGACTGTTTTGAATTGGGGTGGGAATGCGGGACAAGTTTGACTAAAAGCAAGTGTGCAAGAGCAAAAAGTGACAGAGCCATGTGTGCCTTGGGTATTTGCCTTACAGCTAGATAATATTTTGTGCATTGTACAATCAGTTTCTGGGGAAGGCTGTCTCCAATAAACTATAAGAAAAACCTTTTAGAGAAATATACTTTCGAAGCCTGGGAGTACAGAAATAAAAATAAACCTTGGAATAATTTGAAAGAGGCTCATTTGGTAAGTGCTACAAAGAATAAACAAAGCACAATGTAATGCCTATTTACCCAAGATGTATTCACTCAGTGATAGCCTTTTGAAAAGCACTTTTATTTGCATAGTACTGAGGTTGTTTTATTTGTTTGTGTGCCTGGGTGTCATACACATCTGATAAACATTATAGATCCAGAGGATGCCCCTAAGTGGTAAGTCTCCTGAGCCAAATACATACTTTGTCCTTGCTGCCCAGAGTCCCTTTGCTTCAGGTTACCCTGCTCCTGATCAGGGAGCTGGATTTCTGTGGTCCTGCTGAAGCGCTGTGATATAAGCTGAGGCTGCTAACCGCATGAATTACAGACAGGTGTGGAGTGGTTGTTGCAGGTGTGGAAGGCCATCAGCAGCTTGAGAGTGTGGGGCGATTCTTTCCTTTCTTATGGATGAGTGTGAGAAGTCCTTGCTTGGCCCATTTCCTGCTGATGTGCCAGATGATGTGTTATTCCTACTGGCAGTGTGGTTTTTTTTTTTTGTTTCTGTAGAGTGGTACAGCATAAGATTGACTTTGCTGGATTTAAGAACAAACATGACTTACAAACATTCTCACTGTTTTGAAACAAAAGTATTTCTAGATTGTCTTAGTTACTTTTCTCTTGTTGCTGAGACAAAATACCCAAAATTAGGGAAGAAAAGGTTTATTTCTTAGAGTGTTTTTTGGAGATTTTAGTCCATACTCAGCTGGCTCCAAGGCAGGGTGGCGTGGCTGAGGGACAACCATTTATGGCAGCCTCAAACAGAAAAAGCCAACAGAGCAAAAGAGGAAAAAACATGCCTTCCTCCCTCCCTTATATGATGGCATGCTGGTTCTACCCTGGGTGGGTGCAGCACTCACACTGCCAATGCCAGCACTAGACTATGAACCAATCACAAATGCTGGATTCAGCCACCTCTGACTGCATGAGGCTTGGGGGGCCACCTAGACACAAACCATAACATAGATATATTTTGCACATCATACAATGTGAAGCTCAGATTTTTGAAAAGCCACATCCAGTATAGTAAAAGAAAAACCTTTTAGGGAAATATGCTTTCTAAGCCGAGGAGTATAGAAATAAAAAATCAACCCTGGGGTAATTTGAAAGCCTGTGTGGACTTAAAGGTATGGAGTTGGGTCTGGATCCTGCTGAGCCCATCAGGAGACCTAAGGAAAGCTGAAGGGGAGGCCTGCCAAAGTAGAAGAGCTGAAGGTCAGGAGTGGACGTTACAGGTCAGAGAGGTGTTTTAGTGCCCAGAATATGGTGTGACCATTTCAGATAATCCATACAATTGATCACACACTGTGTCAAATCAATGTTGGAAGGAAAGTACTTTCTAATGCTTGCATTGGATTGGCAAAGCCCTGGGGCTGCTGCTGAGAAAGAGTTGGTAAGGGTATGGGGAGGCAACCTGACCGTCCCTCAGGATGATCCCTTGAGGTGAACTCTGAGACAGGGGTCCCCTCCACCAGAGTTAGCAATGGCCAGAAACTGAAGACTTTTAATATCTGAGGATAAGAAATTGGTGTCTGCAAGCTCGTATTTCTCTATATATGCATATGTATTGATTTATATTTGTTTTGTATTTCAATCTAAAAGACATAGGGAATAGTATCCTTGTTTGAACATGGAAGGAATAAAAGTGAAGACTTTAAAGGGAATGTTCCCCAGAAACTACAGCCAGCTTTTTTTGGTTTCTTATAGAAATTGTTCATTCAACAGATACGAAGAATGTACTGGACGTACAGCTTTGAACAGAGCAGGGTGACATTCCTGCTTAGGTTCTCATGGGGGAGAGGAACGGTAAGCAATAAACAGATGTATTATCTTAACTACAGTGAATGATACAGAGAAAATGAAGTGAATACAATGGAATAGAGGTGTGAATGGGGCAGGGAGTGGTTGGCAATAAAACAGGCAGGGAAGACTTCACTGAGAATGGAAGCTATAAAGGACGTATTCCCGACAGAGAAAGCAGCAATGTAAAGGCTTAGCATGTTCAGAAAAAGTCTCTTAGCAGACTTTGCAAGGCCCTAGGGGTCATTTTATTCTTCAATGAGGTGGGAAGCCATTGGAAGGCTCTGAGAAGACTATGGCTTATTCCAGTTTAGATTTTAAATGGTTTTCTCTCACTGCTATGTTGAGGATCAACTGTACGAGAGCAAGTTTAGAAGTACAGACATTCTTCGTTTAATGACAATTTCCGGTTGACTCGGGGTGCTGGGAGAACAAGGAGCTCCTCCCCTCTCTGGGGGGGCAGCTGTGAGTGTGGCAGACTTTAGGCAGCCCGAAGGAGAGAGACCCTGGTGCCTCGGGACCTGCACCATGCGGTTGACTTGGGGTGCTGGGAGAACAAGGAACTCCTCCCCTCTCTGGGGGGTGGCTGTGAGCCTGCCAGCTGCAGGCTGAGAATCAAACATCCCATGTCGTCCTGTCCCCCATCCTGTGTGTCCCCCCCTTAGCAAGTGGGAGCCAGTTAACTACACATCTTGTGAAAAGATTGGCTATGTTATTTAGTATGAGCTCCCCATATGCAAAGATACTGACAACCACTTGGAAGAAAACAAGAGACAATATGACAGATAGTGAAGATCTCTGGTTGTCTAGCTTTGAAATTTATGCTTTCTTATGTCCCATTCTGTTCTGTTTTGTTGTGTTTAATTTTATCCCCTTTTAAAATAAAATTTTTAAAAAAAGACAATTTCCATTTCTATGACTAGGGTGTTCAACAATCAGTCACCAGTCACCAAAGGAAGAATTGTATACAGTGTATACGTTACAATATTCAGAACAATGAAATGGTCAACAGAAACTCCAACTTGATGACTTTGTTTTTATTTGCATAATTCTTAAATAAAGTACTGTAATATATAATAGAACATAAAACTATAGTACTATACAGCACAATCAGCAAAAATTACAGTACTGTATAAACAAGGTATATTGTACCCCCCCAAAAAAAACTGAGACGCTATAAACAAGATGTACAAAGCTGCACACACACACACACACACACACACACACAAGACAGTCTGAGCAGCGGGGCCTAAGTCCAAACAGCACATCTCAGTTGTGTCGTGAAACAGGGAATATCTGTACTGATAGTAATTAGGAGGCTCCTGTAATAAGAGATGGTGGTGATTTGGGCCAAGAAAGTTAGCAAACACAGTAAGAAGTGGTTAGATTGTATTGATATTTTGAAAATAGAGCTAATGGGATTTCTTGTGGACTAGATGCCATGTAAAGTGAGATAGAAAGTAGAAAAAAGTAAGCCCAAGGTTTTTGGTCTGACCAACTGGAAGGATGAAACTGCATTGTGATTTGGTGGAAGATGGTAAGAAGGACATTTTGGGTAGAAGAGCAAGAGTCTTGTTTTAGATCCATTAGGTTTGAGGCAACTGGATATGCCAGTGGAGTTATTGATGGACAGTTCATGAGTCTAAAGTTCAGGTGAAAGAGTTTGGATTGAAGGTACAAATAGAGACTTCTAAGTTATCTTTGGAATGATGAACTGAATGAGGGATGTAGGAATTAGGGCGACAGGAATGACCAGTAAGGAATGGTATGGTTCTGGAATGTACTGCGTGAAGGTGTTTCAAAGAAAGTGCTGGGTCTGTCAAGTCACAGGACATTTTGAGACTTAATCACTGGATTAATGAGGTGGAGGCCCTTTGCAATCTTTCCAGAGTGCTTGTGGAGGTGGAATGAGGGAAGTGGCTGACTGGAGTGAGTTTGGGAAAATTGAGGAGAAAAATTGGAGACAAAGCAGGATTCCTGGGTTTTGCAGTGGAGGGGTGCAGAACTAAGGGGTTGTGGGGGTGGGGATATGGGATCAAGAGGTTTTTTTTAAGTGGGAAGAAATTACAGTGAGCTGGTTTGTGGAGGATGATTCAGAAGAAAAGGAAAAATTACTGCAGGGAGGGCAGAATTACAGATGTGATATCTACTGGTTGCCCAGAGGACCTGCAGGTAGGAGTAGTGGCATTGTTAGAGTACAGATAGCTGAATAGTCGGGAGAGAGGAAGGCAGAGCACACAGGAGCAGGCAGGGGTAGGTGTCCTGGTGAAAGGGGGTGAATGTCTTTCATTGCTGCTAATTTCTCAGTGAATAATTGTAGATTATTGGTTCCAAGTTTTTCAATAGCAGTGTGGAAGTTTGCCTGGAAGGAGTTAGACCTTCATGTTAGAAGCTGATGGATGTGGATTTGAATGCCAGCTCCTTCCCCGTCTGTCTATTGACTTGACATTCTATTGATTGTCCTCATCAGTAAAATAGAGAGGGTCCTAATCACCCTTCCTCAAGGATTGTGAAGATTAAGTGTGTTGAGTAGGAAGCACTTGGTGTAGTGCCTGGCATATCCAATAAGCATCAATCTTTATTGTTGTGGGTCCTTTAAAGTAAAAGATGGTGTAGTTCCCTCACATCAGGGAGGTTTTGTAGCTCTCTCATCTTTACAGTCTAGTGGACAGCAGAGTTATCCTTTGGGGATCTGGTCAAACATGGTGGGGGACTACTGCTGGAGCTGGGGGGCAGTTCACAGGCAAATGGGAGTCATAGCATTGTCTGCCTGAAGAGAGGAAGGGGAAATGCAGGACCTGGCAAGGAGAAAATAGCAGCACTGTAAAACTGTTTGACACTCCCCATTTTCTTAGGCTATATGGGAGCTACAGAGAGCCACACCTTTGTGTCCTTCTGGACTCTTACAAAGCTCTTTTGAGTAGAGAGAGCTTTTCTGGTGCAGCTCCAGGATATGGTACTATCTTGGGTAGTGCTGTCTCTTCCCATCCTCAGGCAGAGCAGAGCAGGTTGCTGAATGGATGAAGTGAGCGTGGGGACTCTCAAAGGAGGAGAGGCCTTGCTTAGTCCTCTCTGTGGCCAGGTCCATTGACTTTCCAGTCGTATTTATTGAATAAATACGACTGGTGGCCTTGTCAGGGGTGTGAGGCTAAATCAGCATTTTAGGTTCTAAGGTACTATCAGTTTTCAGTCTCTTCATTCAAGATAAGGAAGATAGGCCTTGTGGTGAGTCTGAAAGGAAGTATCTTTTGAAGTAATGCTAGAGTATGAAAAATCAGGATGTCAGATAACATCCATTCCCTGGAGCATGCCACAGATCAAACACAGGGCGGTATTCCTGAGGTGCATGGTGGTATAGTGTTTTGCATGTTTTTTTTTTTTAAAGACTTCACGTTATAGTACTGGTTAATGTATCTAAGTTTTTAATATGAGACATACATCTTCACTTGCTTCCATTATTGAGTGCTTTTGTGAAAATGTCCAAGAAGCACTGATCAACCCCACCTTACTTCCATAGAAGGGAGACCCAGAATTATCAAGTAACAGCAAGTTAGTGCCAGTATGGCCCCAGCTCACCTAATGCTCCACCATATACATCTACCTTTTTGTGAAGTACCCCATTCTTGGAATTAAACTAAGGCCTCCTTGTTTTGCCCTTAATATAATGGGATCTTGGTATTTAAATGTTGCCCACATAATAGCCTAAGATGGAGAGCAAATATATAGGCACTGTGGTCCTTTCCCTGCCAGTTGAGACCCTTTAAATGACCATGGTGCTTTTTTTCAAATGAATCCCAGAATTCCCTGGGTGGACATTGGTCTACCTATCTTGGATATTTGCTTTAAAAACAGCAACTGTTTTCCCTTGGGGCCTAGATGAATCCTTTGCAGAGGGAATAAATGTTATAATAAATGTTTGCTTGATGGGTTTAATCACTGTTTATGATTTTAGGAGCTGGTCTGACTTCTTCCTCTTTTGGTTCAAATCTAATACATAGAAATGAATTCTCAAAAGGCAGTTGTAGAGCTCTTTGCATTGACTTACTCAGATACATTATAGAGACTTCTAGAGAATTAGAACAAGGTTGACCATTTTTAAAGAGTAAACCTTTACACCTTCTTACTTTTAAAAAAACAATGTAGTAAAATACACCAAACATAAAATCTATCATCTTAACCTCTCCTAAGTGCGCAGTTCAGTAGTTTTTAGAACAGTCACGTTGTTGTGGACACCCCAGTGCTTAAGCTTGTTCTGTAATGCTCAGAGATAATGACATCCAGAAGGCATTAATGAGCTAAACTTTAACTCATTACAGAATCGTGCTGACTCATCTGGTACTATATTCTAATGCAGACAGTGGCCACACAGCTAAGTTTAACAAACTTAGGCAGACATTATAATTCAGTCTCCTAAGTGAGTATGTGCTTTTCCTACTGACAAAGGACAGCTATTAGTTGAATTCAGCAGTTGTGTACCTCTGGATTCTTCACTAGCATCCTTGGAGAAGCTAAAGTAGTTTGTCTTAACAAGTTTTTAATTATGTTAAAGAGAAAACGGTGGTGGATAAAAAGCCTGGCCACCATACTTTGCTTCTTTCTCCACTTCTCCTTAACTCTTGGTAGCTTTAAAGTGAAACCATGAATGACTGTGGTCACTTGCTGAAGGCTGAAGAATGATGACACATTCAGGGGTTGAAGTTCGAAAGGAAGTCCCTGTTTGCTCAGGCAGCACCAGTTACATGCACAGCTGTCTCCTGTAGTAAGGCCGTTCCCAGCTCATCTAACACTCCTTGTTCATTAGCCCCCCACACACCCTGCTTCCATAGGGCTGTGTTACTCTGTTACTTGGGAGTGGTTTTATATTTCTATTCTTTTCCTGTCTCTCATATCTCTGATCCTCCAGGACTACTTTCATGATTGCCCAGATATTATTGGGCTGAGTTTAATAAAACCTTATTGTTATTTCTTGTGTTTTCACAAGGAAACTTCTAATAAGCTGCCTGGGAGCTGTCAAAATAGAAGCTTATTGAGGGCTCAGAATTATGAAGGCCCCTGAAGGCAGGATGCTGGTTCTGATTTACCTGTGCTCACTTAGGATCTTAAAGTGGAGCTTGATACTTGTCACTCCTCAAGAAAAAAAAGTATGCTTTAGAAAAACTATGAACCTAAGGAGTAAGGCACAGGTGTTCTCTTGTCCACAGAGTGTACATGTAGTAGAGTACTAACACCCTGTGATGTACTTGAAACCATTTACCACCTGCAGAAGTTGGGAGGCAAGCCATGCAATAGCCTAGAAAAGTGGACCACCATCCCCCTTTTATGGTTCAGAAAATGGAGGCCCAGGATTTGTCATAGTCCTGCGGCCAACTCCCGACAGATGTTCCCACAATCTCCTTTGTGTCTAGAGTTATTACTACTTTGTCACCCACTTGGGCCCCAGTCGCACTTCACTCCCCAAGTGAAGGGCCACCTAGCCACCACATCTGTTTTTTATGAACTGTCAAAACTAGGAACTTAAACATTGCCCAATTCCACCAATCCTGTCTCTCTCCTCCTAGAGTTGCAGAAATGATAAGCACTTCTGAGTTGGAACCTAGGCCTAATGAGGCCAACTACAAATCCAGATGTACCCAAGTCCTCCCCTGTTGGTCACCACCCATTCTGTTTCTTTTCTGAACCAGGAGTCCCTGCTCTCTGCACACCTCTCATTCATTGCTTTAGATTAGATCAAAGGTGAGGCTGCTGACTCAGGCTTGACTCACTCTGTGCTAGACCAGCTCCTCCCAGACCAGAAGTGGTAGCTGCAGGGAGGTTCTGCAGTATTCACCACATCTAAGACTAAGGCATTAAGGCCCAGAGGCTATTTGTAAGCAGGACTTTGCTTTAGCTCTGAATGTTGAGACTCTTGCCTTACCTAGACTGATTCAGACCCTTCTAAAAGGAGGTTATGAGGGATGAGGAATTCGAGTTGGATATTTTTCCGTAGCTGAGGACACTGTTAGTGCCATGGATTTTCATAGAGTTCCTTTCATCAATGCCATTGCATTTTGACTTCATTTGATCATGATACGCTGTTGGAAAATTTGTCTTCTGTTTTTAGCTGTTTATGTTTCCTATCTTTAATGTCTTTCAACCTCTGCGTTACACTGCACTTTATTGTCCTGCTCAGATTATCAGAACAAGTGCCTTGTGCACAGTAAGTATGGGTTTATGTGTTTTGGGTGGGTTGTCATGCCTCTGGAACAGCTTATAAAAATCAGTCTGGCTTGTTTGCCCGCAACTGTCTACATAACAATAGCGTGTGTGAACTTGTTTTATGCAATTATAAGGTTTACTTCCTGACTGCTGGGCGCTGACTTTTACCTCCATGGCTATGTCATTTGCTTTGCAAGACTTGCAGTGACTCCATAGTGTCTACTGACTGACACCATTTTTTAAATAGGTAATGCTGTCGTATGGTCCAAATATGAAAACTGCAGAGTTGTGGAACGAAAGTCACACTCTCACACTTGGCCTGTAGAGTCACCTTGTTCTTCCTGGAGGCAATCAGTGCGTTATCAGTTTGTTGTGAATCCTTTCTGGGGTATCTGCTATGGTTTAGAGGTGGTTTGTCCTTGAGCAGTTCATGTGTTGAAGGCTGTTGGTGATCTTGAGAGATGGTGGGACCATTAAGACGTGGCTTAATGGGAGGTCATTGGGGGCACATCCTTGGAAGGGATGAGTGGAATACTTAAGGGACCCCAGTGAGTTCCTTTGAAAGTGAGTTGTTACAAAAACAGTAAGCCTGACTCTTGAGCCTGTCTGGCTTTCCTTCTCACAAAGTGATCTCTGCGTGCGCTGTGGCAGTTATACTGCCGCCATTAGGCAGAAGTTTCTCCTTGGAGCTGAAATGAGTAGGAATCCCAATCTTGGTGTTCCAGCCTCCAAATCTATTAGTTAAATCCTTTTTCTTTGTAAGTACCCAGCTTCAAATATTTTGTTGTAGCAACAGCAAATGGACTAATAGAGTCCCTCTGTATTTATAAGCAAATAGGTATGCATTTTTACATGTATGCCAGGTGGCATGCCAGGTATGTTCTGTATCTTGTCCTTTTTTCCTCTTGACACATTTAAGAGCTTGTCCCATACTTTAATAGCCTTAGTTTCTTAATGTCTGCATAGTATTCACTTTTAAAGATGAACCATGATTTATTTAACTAGTCTTGATCGATGTACAGGTGAGTTCTAATTCTTGACTGCTAAAAGCAGTGCTGCAGTGAAGAACATTGTACCTCTCTTGTTTCATCTTAAGTGGACAGTCCTTCCTTGTGCAGTGTCAGGTGTTGTTTTAATGAGGAAGACTGATTCTACAGGCATGGTTGCCCTCAGTCCTCCCTATCCCAGACCATGTCCTATTCAGCTCCTATTACCATAGGCTGCCAGGTGGGTTGGTAGAATCTTTCAGCAACCAGAACTGACAGCCTTGTATGTACAAGGCTGTCAGTTGGATTCCTGATGTCTGACAGAGTTCATGCGCTGTTGAATTTAGAGCGGCTGTGGGAATGTGTAAGGTCATGGTTAGTGCTTCATCACTGTGTTTGCGTTTGGGGGTTCTCTGACATTATTTCATTTGGTTCTTGTAATACCCCATGAGAAAATTTAGATAGAATCATTTCTGGAAACTCATGTTGATACTCAGCTAATGGGGTAACAGCCACAACTCAAGTCCATCAAGACTTATAGCCCTTCTGGTACTTCTGATTAGAGTTTTGACCTACCAGTCTGTTATGGGGTGGAGAGGGTATAAGCTCTCTGGAGATAGTAGCTGCCATAAATGTGTATCATTTTATCCCAGTAATAACAGATCCAAAGAGAACTAATCTAGAGTATATCAGAAAAGTTGTACTACTACCTAGAATGGAAATACAACTATTCTGGATAGTGAGTAACTGCTTGAGTGTCCCTTCCCCACCACCATGGCCACCCTTCCTATAGGAACTTATGTCCTCTACCACATAGTTTCTTTCAACAACCCAGCAACTAAAGAAAAAATGTCCTGTAACAGGAGGGACCCTCTGGGTACAGCTCTAGTGCTACAACACCATCTGTGCTGAGGAATTGGTTTATGAGCCATGCTGGTCCCTAAGTATTTTTCACATACTAAAGTGCAGGAATAGGGTAGGAAGCAATAAATGTTTAGCTATATAACTTGGTTTCTATGAATATTTATATACAATTTTAAAAATTACATTCCTTTTGTAGTTCATAGTACCCTATTTATAAATCCAGCTTTAAAAACAGAACATGAAAGACCACTTTAAGGGGCTTTACTTTTTGCTATTTTTGCCTTTTTGATTTGTAAAAATCTGAGGATTGGAAACCCAGGATTCACTCGTGTTGCTCCACCATTGGAGACTAGAGCCTCAGTCCCTGGTCCAAGATGACAGCATCTACATCCTAGGCGAGTTGATGAAAGGAACAAAGAATAATTTAGCCAAAGGCACATGTACACTCCATTTTAAGGAAGACACTTAGAAGCTGAGATGTGATTCTTTGTGTGTCCTGTTCAGCAGGACTGGATTGTATGGTGCATCTAGCTGGAAAGGGAGACTGCTGTGAACAATCCTTATGCAGGGTGGCCCTGTGCCCAGCTGAAAAATCTTTTACTGTAGAAAAAGGAAAGAACTGATACTGGGCAACAGCCAGCAGTACTGGCACAGCTACTAAGCCTGTTGTTGCAGTTACCTCATTTAGAAAATAAACTATGCGATCGTATTAATTTCCTTTTCAAAACACTGAAAAATTTGGATTTCCTAAGCTATTGGAACAGTAGAATGGATGTGACAACCAACCAGGTGTAAGCTCGTTAAATATATCTTTTGTCTTCCTGGTTTTCATTAAAAATGTTTTACTGGAAAACAATGAAAACTCTAAAAGTTACTTTTTCCTCTATAAAGAAGCTGTGAGGTACCTCATAAAAGCTATTAAGAAATGAGAATATTTTCTTAATCACTGATAATATTGATGCTTAATACTTGGCATATAACAACCTACTTGGTCACTACACATTTGACTATACCAAGCAAGATGTAAAGGTCAAAGGTGGGAAGATGGGCTCCTCACAGTCCAGTGTATACAGCTTCTTAGGACTTGGTTCCTGGAAAGCGGTTGGACTTTTATGAAGGACAAATGTGAATTAGCACCTCAGAAGCCAGGCATTTGATAATTGAGAAGCACCAGAAGTGACAATATGCCACATTGATAAGACCTGGCAACTACTTTCGAAACTGAACAAACAGCGTCACTTGGAGCTAGTGAACATGACGTGGGACTTTCCTTTTTTCTTTTCTTACTGCAGTAACCAGGCGAGTTTTTATTGGAATGCTTTGAGTGAGTTGGGTTGATTGGTCAGCTGAAAAAACCTTTATAGCTAATAATTTTATTTTTTAAATAAACTGGTTATAGATTTATACCTGTACTTTATAAATTTTTATTGAGGTGGAATTCTTGGCCATTTTAAATATAGGCCAGCAGCTATTGTGATTTGTTTTTTTTCTAATTGTTGGTGCCAGAAGAATTGAGATGAAATTCTTACTGTTGGGAGATAAGCAAGGGTTGGTGAACTAAGGCCACACCAAAAATCAATTCTAGGACCAGAATTCCTCCCCCATCTCCTCTGACCACTCATGTTGGTGTTGCATTTGAATAGTTGAAACTGAGGGTGATTTCACTTATTTCCCCTGGGGTGAGTACATGGTAAAGTGTTCTGAGGTGGAGTTTTTGAATGCTGCAGATAATAAAAACAGGTTCTGCCCTGGATGTTCCTTTACTCAAGGGCTCTGCTGTTAGTCAGAGACACACCTATAGGGAAGAACACCAGTCAGGTAAGAACTTAAACCCTCAGGCGCAAACACCCCACGCCTTGCCTAGTCACTGGAACCTGGGTTTAGTTCCAGCATGCTCTTTCAAAGGAGACAGGGGGGAAAAAGCTCTTGTGAAACTTGGGGAAGGCAGGGCAAAATTAGTGGTCTTGTGATCCAGTTGTAGGCAACAAATAATTCTTTGGGCTCCTGTGGGACAGATCATAAAGCACTTACTAGACCTTAATTATAACTGATTTTTTGTAAATTAAATTTTTTAAGGTGGTTAATCCAGATGTTTCAGTGATTTTTTACTAAGCCATGCAGAAAGTAGACGGGGGAGTGTAGTGGTTCATAGTAAAATCTGGGAGCCCCAGGGAGTGTGGAGTGCAACTGCAGTGTTGTGACTTTATCAGCTTTGTGACCTTGGGCAAGTTACTTGTCCTCTGAACTCGTCTACATTTGCAGTAATGGGTGGTGGCAGTAGTGTCTACTTAATGGACTTGTAGCTGAGTGCCTTGTATGAGCATGGGAGACAATAACAGTTAGTGGATTATTATTAATAGCTTGTTTGCCCTAATTTTCAGGTAAAGTGTTTTTCTTAGTGATTTCTTGGAAAGTTACCAGAAATCTAGTTTTTGTAAGTGAGATTGTGGTTCATAGACATGAGAGCCTAAGCCTTGTAATCAGCTTTCTCTGCAAACATGAAAACTCCATGCCAGGAGGTGAACATTTTTGTTCCACTGTGAGTTTTAGCTTGGACTTGCGCAACTGGATCAACCAGTTAGTGTAGTTAGATAGGGTTTTGGTTTTCTTGGCCAAACACCCTTGAGATTAGGGCTCAGATTCTTACCCTCAAGGTGTTTGTGGCCTAATTGAGTGGAGGTGGGAGAAATTCTAGAGTGTGGAATGTGATTGGGGGTCTTGGTCAATTGCACATTCATAGGTAAAGCCAGAGCTGGAGCCAAGAAGTGGTTGGTAAGAAAGCTTTTGTGGGATGGGTTGGGATGGGCAGAGGCTCCATTGCTGTGGTGCACTTGGAAAGTGAGGGGTAGGGCGGCTTGGGGTGGGTGGTGGTTCCCAGGGGTTCTGGGGAGAGCATCATATAGTGGGAAGGGTGTGGGGCTGGAAGAGCAGGAAATGTCTGGGCCTCAGGGCCTTCTTGAAGATAGAAATGCCCTGACCCAAGCTACTGAGATAGATTCACATAAAGTATATGTGAAGGACGTCTTAATTATAGATGTCCTACGAATGTGAGTAGTTAGTGCACTATGTGTGCACTCATGTTTTCTACCTTCCTCTCCAAGAATGATACTGGGATGCATGAGAACTATCTACCCAGGGTTGCAGCCATCCCATTCACTGAATGTCAAGCATGTGCTGGGTGCCACACTAGGTGCTATATTCAGGGGACAGGAGTCTCTGTACATATGGAGCTACAGGGGATGAAGGTCAGTTGATTAGCATCATCTTTGATATAGAGATAATTGCATAGGATGGATATGGGGCATCACAGAAAGGCCTCTCTGAAAAGGGGAACAGGTAAATTCCTGAGGGAGATGAAGGATACGGCCCATGTAGAACCAAGTCAAGAATGCTTTGAGCCAAGGAAGCAATTGCAAAGGCTCCAGTGGAAACGAGGTTGGTGTATCAGAAGGACAGAAAGAAGGTCCCCATGGCAAGTGTGCACACCCGAGGCTGTGAGGCTGGAGAGGCAGGTGCGAAGGGCATTGTCATCTCAGTGGCTGTGAAGAGCCACAAGAGTGTTGTGAGCAGAGCAGGGTTGTGATGTGACTTTAGATGTAGGAAGAACACAGTTGCTCCATGGAAGCTGGGCTGGTCTCAGGAATAAGAGTGGAAGTAGATAAATTAGACAGTTCTACAGCTGTCCAGTGTGACCTGATGGTGCCTGATGCTTGGTTCAGCAAGGGAGTCACCGTGAAGTGGTTGGATCCAGAGTAAAATGTTCAGGTAGAGCTCATGGGATACATTGATACAGATGCAACAAAAGGAGTTGGATGTTCTGGGGATATCTAGGTAGATAATGTACATTTGTCATGACAGGAAGACACTGGGGGTCTGACCAGGGAGAAGCTGAGCTCTGTTCTGAACATATTAGCAGTGGGATGCTAAGTGAAGTGTGTGGCAGGCTATTGGGTGTCTGAGATTGGAGTTGAGGGGAGAGTTTTGGGCTTAAAAAGAGGTGTATTGATGGTCATCCAAGAGTAGCTGATCCCTGCCACAGACTGAGGCTAGGAAGAGATCGAGGATCTGATACAGACCCAGCCTGGGTGTAGATCTGGCCAGGTGTCAACTGATGCATGTGTTGGTCTTGCCATCCTTCCTCCAGCAACCAGTCTAGTTCCTAACTTAATGTGATTAGAAGGTCAAAACTGAACGAGATGCAGGCAGTCATAGAGACAGAGACCTTTAGATCCCTCTCTTAGGGACGGGAAGGGAATCCATGGAGTAAATCTGTTCTTGTGGGGCATGCTAGGAATGATTAGAGTGGACAGTGTCTAACTTGGAAGAGTACACGGGTAATGGGACACGTGACGTTAGAGAGGAGGAGGAAGGTGAGGCAGGGCATTGTCTGCTTTGTGCCCTGCTAGTATATTCAAGCAACAGAACAGTGTGCCCACTGCTCATTCTCGCTGCCCACCTCAACAGGTTTGTGACGACCGGTTACATTTTGTGTTTTACCCTCAGAGCGGCCCCCTTTGCTGCTGTGAGCTGCAGCAAACTGCTAACAGTCTAACATTTTCTAATCCTAAAATTAGACACCAGAGCAGTGATCCCACCCCTCCTGCCATCCCTCTTAGTTTTGAAATCACATGGTATTTAAAGATGTATGTGTGATCTTGTCTGTTGTTTTCCTTCCTGCATTTTTACCTGAGTGACTTATGCATGAAAATCACAGAGGAATTAGACTCCAAGGGATTCTGCTTCAACGTAGTTTTGGAATTTGATGCAGAAAGAGGTAGAATGAAGTCAGTTTTTGGTCCAGCTTTCCTTGACCTTTCAGTTCTTCTGTTTAGGTGGTTAATTGGTAAGGTTAA
>PVJX010023920.1:0-28688 GCA_004027295.1 Dolichotis patagonum | reverse complement strand
GAGGGAGGGAGGGAGGGAGGAAGGAAGAAAGAAAGAAAGAAAGAAAGAAAGAAAGAAAGAAAG
The DNA here is from genome assembly GCA_004027295.1 of Dolichotis patagonum. Taxonomy (NCBI): domain Eukaryota; kingdom Metazoa; phylum Chordata; class Mammalia; order Rodentia; family Caviidae; genus Dolichotis; species Dolichotis patagonum. The sequence continues at coordinate 28,625 of PVJX010023920.1, read as the reverse complement.
AAAGAAAAAGGAAGGAAGAAAGAAAGAAAGAAAGAAAGAAAGAAAGAAAGAAAGAAAGAGAGAGAGAGAAAGAAAATTATTGATCCCTGCTACACCACATTATCAATGGCTACCACAATCCACTATATCTTACTGAGCTGGAATTCCTTTATCTTCAGGTTAGAGGATCATACATTTCCATGCTGCTACTCTCCAGTATAATGACCAGAATGCATTAACTACATTAGTAAGTTTATAAGAAATTCATTGCTAACTTATTAGTTGAAAGACACTCTTCTAAGAATTTTACATATATTAAAGAATACAATGTTCTTAATCCTTAAGGTATATGTTACATATTAAATATTATGCTATGTTGAGTATCATCTATTAACACAATTATCATCATTGATGAGGTCAACGTGATTATGGAGGGAAGGCAGAGCCTGTCTAATATCTTGTAACCCACTGTGAAGATTTTAATTTTCATTCTTGGTGAGCTTCAGCACCATTTGGAAGGTTCTGAACAGAGAAAGGATGTGAACTGACTTTCATTTAAAAGGTTCATTCTGGTGCTGTTTTGAGAATATACTACTAATACAGAGAAGAGGAGCACTGCAGTAATCTGGGTGAGAAATGACGGGAACTAGTAGCACAGAGGGGAGTGAAACATGTTTGGGTTCGGGATATATTTAAAAATCAAATCAGTGGATTTTCTGAAAGACTCTGTGACAGGAGAGAGGAAAAGAAAAATGAAGGATGACTTAGATTTTGTACTCAAGGAACTAGAAAAATGGAATTGCCACTTGCTGAGGTGTGTAGTATTGTAACTGGAGCAGAACTGATGGAAGAAATCAGGAATGCGTGGCATAAACCTGTGCACTTTGTAGGGGTGACTTTGGAGCATGATTGGGCCTTCATTACTTCACCTGAGCACCACTAGCAGTACTTTCATTTGCTCCCCGTCTGTGTCGTTGTTTGTTCACTCCACTCCTTACTTGTTCCTCACTGTGGCTCTGAGTGACACACTGAGTACCAGAGACCATAACTGCTCCCCTGGAAAAGCAAACCCAAGCTGCAACACCAGTACCCAGCGGTGGTACAGCGGGCACTGCTCTCTGTGCCAAAATGCACCCGGAGGAAAGGAGGGGAAGCCAGCCTTTATTTTGTATGTCACACACTTAGTTGCCTCAAAATTGGTGTTACTTGTGCTCCAGAAATTGGAGTTTTCTAAAACAGCCCTTCCTTCATTGTCTCAGAACAAAATATTTTCAGTAGACTTGACTGAAGAGAGATTTGACTGAAAGCTCCAGGCAAGGCTCAAAATCATGATTGTTAGGCCTTCTTTAAGTTCAAGGTAATTTGTTACTAAAACAACTGAACAACTTGTCCCACCCTTGAAAATAATCTATTGCTAGACTAAAACACTGATTGCCCAAAAATATGCAGAGAAGACTGAACTCCAGGCAGGAGTGTAGGATGTTAAGTTATTTCTAAAAGCATCTTCACCACCATGAAATTGCCTGTCATTGGGCTTGTATGAACAGTATCTAATCATGGCTTAACATGCTTAAATTCCATCAGTAAGCGAAGATAAGACTCACACTGTAATTTCCACCTTGTTCTCTTAGCTTTTTAATCTTGATTTTACGGACAATACAGTGTCATAACCGTGACTTAAAGCCGAGTCTCTTGGGCTCCAAGACTCATGAGCTTCATTGCTAACCTGGTTAAAAAATGGACTAAGAATGTTTGAGAACCGAGTGGTCAGAAGTGGCAGGAGTGTATAAAGAGTGTATAAAGTCTTATGATATCGTCCTTGAATTAGACAATGTTCTTTAGGTGTTTTTTGAAAAAATGCATTACAATAACCGGTAGCATTGATATAATAATATTTTCTACATTACTGAAGATAAATGAGTAATGTGGTAATAAGAATTATGGTCTTTCTAGGCAGACACACCTGGATAGAATGCTGATGCTGCTTTTTGGTAACGATTTGACCTTGGGCACATCATTTATTTTGCTGAGCCATAAAAAGTCAAAGTATTTCAGCTGACTTAAAGAGTTCCTTTTATGTATCAGTTAAAAAAATAAATTTAACTTAAATTTTTACAGAATAGATCTTAAAGTTGCTGACAAGACACATACCTTTAAAAAAAATGAAAATCTAGACATACACAGTGAAACAAACTAACCAAAAGTCAAAATAAACAGGTTAAATGTGTAAAGGATTTTTTTGATTAAACTATATTGGAAATTATGACCCAAAGTTAAGGCAAATAATAATAATAGTAAGTGTATGACATTTCAAAAAGAGTAAAGAAATTACCAATAGCCAGATACTGTTCCCAGGGATTTTTTTTTGAGGAAGTAGAACCAATCAGTACCCTTATCTATTGTTCTAACCACTTGCTCCTCTCTAGCCCTGTAGGTCTGCACTAACAAAAGACAGGAAGAGGGAGGAAAATAGCAGACAGCCAGACAGAATGATTGTATTGCCTGAAACCAAAAAATCTGGAAAAGTAATTCATAGTACCTAGAGTGTGTAGAGGGAACAGGCAGTTCAATGAGAGGTTGGCCATCTACGCTGTGGATTGGCTGTGCTGCTTGCACCCCACCTCTGCCATGAAGCCTCATGGCTGAAAGAAGACAGGAAGAGCAAAGAGATGTCATCCAACTGCTCTTCTACGTAGGGTCAGATGAGAAAATGCAAGTTTCCAGCAGGGCTAATTGGTTGCACAGGGGTAACATAGAATTTTCTGTCTGAAGACACAGTGTGGACATATATACACATACATTTACATACGTTTACCAACATACATATAATCTTTTCCTTTCTTCCTTTTTTCCTTTCCCCTATCCTCTTAGTTCTGATGTATGTACGTATATGTACACTAGATATATAACTATACTATTAATCTCAGTTCATCAGAAAGAAGTTTGTGTTGTCATTGTTTGATTGATCACTTTTGTGTCTAGATTTTGTAACCTGAACAAGTTCTGAGATAACAATATGCAGTATATTAACTAGTATTAATTCCCTATTTTTTTCTTTTTTTGAAATTCTGTATCATTTCTATTATTTTTCTGTTTTGCTTTTTAAAATAAAAAAAGACAATGTGGAGGGCAGGCATTAGGCTCAGCAGCAAGGACAATAGGAAGAAAAGAGGAAAGAGGAGAGAGGGATTCGGGTGACTCTGCACTACGCTCTCTCATGAAAGGAACCTATACCGAGGATGCTCTTTTAATCTCATAGAAAGGGTCTCACTGGTACTATCATGGAATATGCTTGAGATAAAAACATCACTGAAGCCATTCTGAAAAGAAAAGGAAAATTCAATAGAGTTTACCTGAAGGCCAGGACTGGGGAAAAAAGGAACCGTTTCCAGTTTGTATTTCATAACCTGTTCAGTCATCTTACACTGCTTACAAAGGTAATATGCAGTTGGTGTAAAGTGATTAAAGATCTAGCACATAAGGAAGGATAACCACGAGTGGATACTAAATGAACGTCACAACATAAAAATACCATAGCAAGAACATGAACTCCAGAACCAGCCCCCTTGGGTTGGGATTTGAATAGGTTACCCTGAGCAAGTCATTTAACTTATCTCCACTTCCACAATATTTTCCACAGCATCTTTTTGTGAGGATCAAATTATTTAGTAAATTTGATAAATTTACTAAATTTACTAATACTAAATCAAATTTAGTAAATTTGTTTTACTATTATTTAGTATTTCTGTGTGCGTGTAGCACACAGAGCATTGCCTAAATGCTAATCAGCAGAAGAAACACTAATGCTTAGACAAATAGACAAAAATGCAACTTTTGTTGGAAACTTTAATAGTGCATTCTCAAATTTTAACACATTAAAGTAGTATGTACAAAACTAAATAATAAATGTTTGAATGGTAAGAATAATCATTATCAGAAAAAGAAACAATGACAAAGAAGTAATGTAAGAAATGTGAGAAACAAATTTTGTGAGCTTAATAAATAAAAAGGTAGTAAGAGTAAAACATCCAAAACAGAAAGAAAATAACTGACAAAATGAAAAATGTACATTTATACAAATGACATTGTTTAAGGAAGAATAAATGAAAACTTTTAGTATCTGAAAAATTATTTAAAACTTGAAAGCTATGATCTATGTTAGCTCAATCCAAGGAAGAAGACACTCATTCAGTCCCTACAAACATTGGTACAGAGCATATGGAAAACAACTGCAAATACAAACCAGAAAGATTTCAGGCTATCCTAAAACAGTTGATAATATCAACCAGAGCCATTCAAAAATATTCTTACCCTTGTTCTCAAAAACAATATTCTTGGAAATTAAACTAATGAGATAAGTGAAATACAGACTGTACTGTACAGACCAAAATATTTAGTGCAGGGCTGGAAATCTACCTCTAGTGATAGAGTGCTTTTCTATATAGGAGTCTACAGGTTTGATCTCCAGGACAGAAAACAGAAAGATTGATAGTGGTACCTAGTTTCATAAAATTAATTTGGGGATTTTGGATGTATTTCTGTTTGCATGGGGAAGATGACCATATCATGTTTGGCAACAGATGTGGAGTTTACAAGTGGAAGCAAAACTTTGTTGAATGCTTTTGTGTATGAATCAAATCTGTAAACAAAAGCATTTGTAAAATGAGGAATTAATTGTACTACAAAAGCATTTTTGAATGTCTACAGATAAGGCTTGGTTAATGCTGAGGTATATAAACCTGTTGAAATGCCAAGAGTTTACTTAAATTCATGTTTTCACAATGTCTTTGGTGACTTCTTTATTCAGTTAAATAAAAAGAAAAAGATTCAAATTAGGAAGTATTATCTCAACACTGCTAAGAGTTTCTGGCACAAACGTGAAGGATAAACACTAAGTGCATGCACAAAAAGGTTAATGTTTATTATTTCAAGGATATGAACAATTTTGCCTTAATTCTGCTTTCTAGTAATTTTACTTTTCTGTAGTATATTTTTTGTATTCCTGTAAATGTGTGCTTATAGCAGATAATTATAACCAGATAATTATCTTGTGATTTCAGTATCACATAGCACCAGAGAATTTAGAAGACAGAAGCAGCCCACAGCCAAGTCCTCTGCTATATGCCAGGGCTCTGTACACACAGATGTGACCATACTTTAACAGATATTACCTTGTTTGCTTTAAAATGTCCTCTTCTATCTAGGTTGCTTTTATTGTGCTACAGCATCAAAAATGTACTTTTTCAAGCAATTTATTGCATTTGTTTATAAGATCACCATTTACCAGGGATTCATAGCTCTTCCAGGTGAGTTGCTATGGTGGAAAAGATGTATTCTTGAGCGGCCAATGCCTGCTTGCAGTATTATTTCTGTTTTACTTGGCTGTGACACACAGATTGAATGTTTTCATTAGTTTAAATCTGGATCTCTTGCCTCCTAAATATTTTTCTTGTTCTTTCCTGTCTTGTCACAGTTTATTAAAAGCACATTTTGTTCTGCAGAATTAGATTCCCATCTCCTTGCTGTGATGGGATTTTTGTCTCCTCACCTGAGAACTGTAGATCACAGTATAATTCAGTAATACTTTAAATCAAGAAATTTAATAAAACTGCTATGTTGAATACAATTTAAAGGTGCTCTAAAATAGATTAGTCTTAAATATATGCCTCACCTAGTTTCTATAAGACTGAATACTTAAGTGAGAGAAATCCAAATTAAAACTTTAAATAGTATACATATATATTCACGCAAACACATACAGTTACGTATCTATCATGAGAACATAATTTAATCAGAGTACTATGGAGTTAGAAGGAACTGACAAGTAATACCAAGAGTCCTTAATTTATCTTTAATTTTACTTCTCTTTTTCTACCTCCCTCTCTTTTTTCCTCTCTCTCTCTCTCTCTCTCTCTCTCTCTCTCAATAAGTATATGAACTAAAAGAAAGAGGTGAAGAAAAAGAACTTTTAAGCTCTAATTATCTTTCTTTGTGTCACATCTAAAATTAAGTTACTTAAAGTTGTCGATTATATTTATTTGGTCATTGTACAACTTACAAAGATATGCACCCTCTCACACTTTATCCATTTTTAAAATTAATTTCCAAGTGGAAAAATCATAACTTGGAAGATTTTTGCCAAATGTTAGTGACTTTTTTAAAGTCCTGAACTATATAAACCAATTATTTGAAACCTATACCAAAAAGTAATTTACATAAAATAAAATTTTATGTGGTTTTCCAAGTTGCTTCATTTCTCAAATGCTCAATTGCTTCTTTTTTCAAAGAACAATAGCACTTTCTCCTTAAAATATAACGATTATTATAAAAGCTTCAGAAGAAATATCAAGAAGAAAATAAAAAGAAAACAATTGTCACTAACACTGGACAACATCATATCATACATTTGTCCATTCATGTAAGCTGAAAGGGACAAAGAGAACTGCAATAAAATTGAAACATATTATTCATCAAATGATTAATGAACAATATCAAACAATTTTAAGATTGGAAAAATCCTAAGAATAACATAGCTAATTCTCACATAAAATACTTCCATTTCAAAATTAAGTTCTAAAAGTTCCCTTTGATATTTGAAAGGTTACAGGCTAAATATTCTTATCTACATTACTTAAGACCAGAAGTGTTTCAGATTTTGACAGCTCTTAGACTACTGTGGCTTACATAATGAGATAGTTTGAGGGTAGGACTCAAATACCACACAAAATTCATGTATTTTTGTATGCATAAACTGTAGGTAATTTTTGATTTGTGGTGCCATGTTGCTGATCAAAACATTTGGGTTTTGGGTCATTTGTGTTTGAAATTTGGGAATTAGGTATAGTCACATTATGAAAAAAACATGAAGAAGCTCTCATTTTTTCTCCATCCTCAATGATTCAGCATTTAAAAGTTTAAATGACTTACTATGAAAAGTGAGAAAGTTAGAATTTCTTCTTCCTCTCCTATTTTAATTGTTTCATCATATTTTCTTTTGATAGTGTTTGAATACTTTTTTTTTGTTTTTGTTGTTCCAGGGGTCAAACTTGCTACCTCACACTTTCCAGGCAGGCACTTACGCGACCGAGCTAAATCCCTGGCCCTATTTTTCTTTTATTATTGAAACAAAATAAATTTGACTCCAAGATTCTGAAACAGAAGCAGAACAAGAGGAGAAATAGGAAAAGGAGGAGGAAGAGAACAGAATCATTAGACTATAGTCAAGAGAAAAATATTTAGCTCTCGGAAGTAAATCTGACTTAAGAGATAAAAATGATAAAATAATTACAAAATATTTAGAAGTCCTTAGGAACAACCAAAACCCAAAAATAAATAAAAATATCCCATGTGAAGGGTTAAACAAACTGGTACATTCACATAATGAAATTATATTCCAAGAGTAAAATATAGGTAGATTTAACACCTTGGACATATAGAGCATTTGATACATGAAAAAAAAATCAATTTTAAAGATTATATATTGTACGCTTTACCTAGATAACTTTTCTGAAATAACAAAATTATACAGTTTAAAAACATATTGCAGGAGGATGAATTCTTACCAGTGAAAAATCTGAGCACTCATCTCCTTTTCTATGCTTACACATTTTGCTATCCTGACATAACACGTATGTTCTAAGGCAGTGGTGAACCTGTGGCACATGTGCTGTGACCTTCTGTTTGTATCACTGAAACCTCTAAAAGATCCACCAGAACTGTTACAGGGTTTACAAAAGATTTTTAAAAATGATTAATAAAAATAAAGTTTTGAAAGCTAAACATTTAATCCTATTTAATAAGTAATTAGAGGTGCTCTCTGGTGTTGTCAGATGCCTTCCCTGACTTCCATAGTCCATCACCCAGGGTGTTACAGGGCTCTGCTTGGCCATCCCTGCACTATACAGTTGGTAGCTTATGAAGAAATTGACAGCTGGAGAAAAGAGAAACGAGATGAAAATGATTTACAAGACAGACTAATGAAAGCATGGTAAGTAGACATGGTAGTGGAAGAAATGAAAGGTCAGAGACTTTGTTTGGATTGTAAATCTGATGACTTTTTATCAATTTAACTAATGCAGACAGGTTGAGGAGCAGGTATATGGGGCACTGGGAAAGGATGGGGAAACTAGACAAACTTGCTTAGTGTTGGAATGTTGGGGATAAATGAGTTTTAGATGAAGAGTTAAGCAAAGAGTGAGCATGAGATAGAAATTTGAGAGTCAAGGGCACAGTTGGTAATGGAGAATCTGCAGGGATGGGATGGAGAGAAAGCTGCACTCTTTCTTTCTTAAGCATTGTATTACAGGGCAGCCATGGTCAAAGTTCATGTTGGAGCTTAATCATCAAGGTAACTGTATTAGAATGAAATCATTAAGAACTGAGTAGGTCATGAGGGCTCCCACTCACAAATGGGATCAGTGCCCTTAGAAAAAGTCTGTTTGTCTCTTAGTCAATACAAGAAAGTAGTGAAACGATTCGATTCTATGCTTAGAGCAGAGAAACAATCTACTTACATCTCACCCTTAGACTTGCCAGGCTTTAGCATACTAAGGAATATATTTCTTTTGTTCATAAATAAACCAGTCTGAGGCATTTTGTAGTAGCATTCAGAAAGAACTAAGATAAGGATTGTACTTGGTCTTGAGACATCAAAGAAGGTTTGCATCCTCCCTCCATAAAAATTCACAATGTATATCTTGTAAGTATGAAAGTTAATCAATTTGATTGGCTTGGGAGCTGTGTAGCAGATTAGTAAAGCATACTCCTGATCGTGTCTGGATGGGCCATGGAGGTATGATTTTGGGAACTATATCCTTCCTGGTTTCTTCCTCTCTAGAGCTGTTCCCTACCTCTGCTTCTCGGCCAGCATGAACTAGAGCTTTCCTCTACCATGCCCATGTTCCTGCTTTAGGGTTGGCCAAAAATGGACTGAATCCTTTGAAACCATAAGCCAAACACTTTTCCTCCTTTAATATGTGGATTTTGTGTCATGTATCACAGGAATCAGAAAGCTGACTACTACAGTAAGTAATTTTAGGGAACCCTATGACAAATAAAGAAAGAAAAAAAGAAATAATTTGTGTAGGATAAGTAATAGTGAAATTCAACATGCTACATTATAATATGTATATCATGTATGAAGTGTATTTTATGAAATTAATTTTATCTGAAAACATATGGCTAAAAATTATAATCATATACAGTTAGGCCTCTGAATAAATAGAAAGTAAAATGAGCGTACCAAACAGATTCTTTTGAACTCTGGTTCCAAGTACAACATGACACATGCAGCAGCATAGAGTTTAAATTATTCCTTAGTGAGCAGAGTAGCACAGGCAGTGAAAGGTGCCCTTGGCCAACTCAGGAAAAGAAGGTCACATGCCTTTTTATTATTCCTGAATCTCTTCTGCAAGATGACATGCCTAAGGTAACAAAGAATTGAAAGTGAAAATGGAAAATAGGCATAAAGTACTCTCTCTTTTAGGAAGATAATGTTCTAGTACTAGTCTAGCATATGTTGTGGAATTATTTCCTATGGTTAATGAGAGATTTGTGTTTATCCAGCCCCAATTTTTGTGTTTAGGAGCACTGCTTATAAAATCTACCACTGTATATGTCTTTTCAATTTGGAAATCCTCTGAGGCAACTGTGCAAAACTAATTCAAGGAAAACAAATAGATCCATGTTTCTAGAATTCAGTCTACATTTATAGTACCTGAACCTACCGAAGAAAGAAAATTAATTAAGTTCTCACTGAAATTTCAGTCCCTCATGAAATAAAATCAACACGATAGTTTGCCCTTTGGTTTCATCACATTTGACTGTAATTAATACTTTGAAGTTGTGTTTCAAAACCTCAAAGGAAACAAGAACTAAAAACTCTTTCCCTGTTCTATTTGCTTCAGGCACTGGCTAGAATCAAATTTTTGCTATATAGAGATTGTTCACAGCTTTAAAAGATAATCACAAGGTGTCTATATACTCAATAATAATCAAATACCTATATTTAGAGTGGAAAAGAGGAGAAAACTATATTCTTCTCAGAAAGCAATGTGATTTTTCCCTTTTTTTTTCATTTCTACACCGTGAATCAACAAAACTTCCATTAGATTTCTCTTGATTACCTCCACAACCAAATAGCCCAACTATTAGGCTCTGCCATTAGGATCTGAGTTCCTTTCAGGCTCAGCCATGTGAAAAGTCCAAGGAGCTACAGGACTTCATCTCTAGTCTTCATGTATTTCTAATATTATTTAGATAGAGGTTTGCTGGCCTTCATGCTCCTAGAAAGAGCAGCTTTGTGTGGACAAAATATTTTCAGTGTCTTTTCCCAATCCTTGGGGTCCTTAGCTTTTGGCATTTGATAAAATATGTCAGTGATTTTTATTGTACTGAGTAATTTATTTGTGCTACCTTGTTTTCTAACTGCCGTCTACTCACCAGGGAATGAATAGCAGCGGCCCTTCTTAGTCCCCATTTTGGAAGTATGACTACCCTAAACAATTGAACAGCATTTCAGAACAATCAGGAGGACAGACAGTACATTGAAACAGAACATTGTGGAAATGCTGCTGAACTTCCAGAAAAAGCTCAAATATAAGGATGTTTTCTTCCAGAAAGAGCTCAAATAAAAGAAGAATATTTAAGAATTAAGACAAATGAACTATGAAAATAGGGAGAAAAAGCAAATGATCCATTTGTAGCAAAGTGCTTGGTCTGTTTCTAAAAATTTATCCATTGACTATAAGAAGACTTGAAGTATTAGAACTGATAATTTAGTAAAATGCTAAAACTCATTTTAGTAGTTTATTTCAGTAACTACTTAGGTGATGGTTTATCATAGGTACTGACCAATCAAGACAGATTTATAACTAATATAGAGAGCTAGATAGATGGTAGATGATAGAGAGATATAGATAGATAGGTAGATAGATAGATAGATAGGTAGATAGAATTTAAAGATGCACAAAATTTAGTGAGTACATACTACTTTATGATTTACAGGCTAAAATATAATTAATCATAATGTAAAATTGCTTTATTTTTCTATTAATAATAATAATCCCAAGACTACACATCTATTAATTGTGGGACAAGATACTCAAGGCAAATTTCTTAATGTGAAATCCAAAGTCGTTCATTCTCATTGCTATACTCTCCCTGACTCATCTCTGGCACAAAAGTTTCCAAGTCCTTTTCACTGTAAGATCTACTGTCTTTTGTGTTTAAACTGTTAAATGATGACATTTTTTAAAGTACCTGGTGTGCTGCTGATTACCAAATCTCTGAAATGAGAAACAAGTCACCTCATGTGTCAGATCAGTGCCAGACAAAGTCAAACTGAAGCTCCATGGGCCTGGCTAGCTACTGGATTTTGGATAAAATTTATTCAACCTCTGTGATCATGACACTGTTTGTATCATGACGTTTGTGCCCTATAGCTACCTGTCTCAGCCTTCCTTATTAAAAAATTGCTTCATTTCTTAATGGGGACCCTACTGTGCTAATACTGTCATCTTTAAAAAATGTCTCAGTCATTTAGCCGTCTTTGCAGACTGCAGAATATTCAGGCCCCAAATGATGCTTAATTATTTTTAAAGGGACCAATGTCTATAATATTTATTGTGCCTTCTTTTTACTAAGTTATACTAATCTAAAAGTTTAAATAATCAAAACTTTATTGAGACCAAAATTCACTTGTGTCTGTTTGACATGGACTTGCATTAATTTTCCTATTTAGTCTCCAATCTAATTCTTCATGAAAGATGTTATCACTCTCAATTACACAGACAAGGAAAAATACTCAGAGAGAATGATAAATCAGGAAGCTGTTAAGCATAAAACAGAATGGAAGCCTATATAGTTCCAAAATCTATACACTCCTCAGCAATGCCCCTCTTCACTCGTATATTCATACACTTTAAAATTTTTAAGCACGTAGAGCACAGTGTGAAGGCATTGCCAACGTTAATTCAACTACCATTTTTCACAAACTTTGTAGAATGCACATTTGCTATTTTTCGAACATATATCACAAAGAGAAATAATTATTGCTTCCAGATTTAGAAAAAAATTTGTGAGTATGTATTGTTTCACAAATTTTATCTAATGAAAAATAGGATTTCATGACAAATTTCCTGTCAAATCAAGTATATTCCGTATATACAGAAATGTCAAAGAATTTGTCAACATAATGTTTTCTTTTATCCTTATTGCTTTGAAAACACTTTAAAAGAAACAATAGGAGCCCAGAAAGTTCAGTCTGTGTATGAAATGGGAAAAAAATAGCACCTCTTGCTTTTATAAAAGTATTAGTATTTGGTCAATCTCATGTTCATACTGGCATCAAATACAAGTCAAAAATATTATTCTTAACTCCAGATATTTATCTCTCCACTGATACCATTACTGATCTTTAGTTGTAGGAACTTTAATTCAAGATCATGTCAGTATCTCTGAAAGATGCATTTTTTAAACCACAGAAGCATCCTACAAGTTAGAATCCTTGGGGTAAATTTAGAGACTACTTAACTTGATTTTCTGACAAGGCCAGAGGCCAGAGCTTTTCTAAATGACTTTACATAAAGATGTCATGAACTAGACAATCATTATTCTCTTTGGCCACTTAGCATCTCAGCATCCTTCCTATGTAGGACACATCCACACTTTATGAGTCTTCAGTGCAGAAGAAATATATACCCACAAGGAGAAAATATATGTTGCTCGCTTCCCTGGCTCCCTTGAAGCTAGGTTTGAATAATGGACCTCAACCCTGCCCATCACATACATCCATCTCAGACTTTTAATTCAGAGGCTAATGGTGCAAGTGGCATGGTATCTTCAGTTGGCTACACTAACTGCTATAATAAAGTTAAAATGTTGGGAGAGTGCAAACTGCAGCCCCTTGTACTTGACAGAAGCAGACCTAGTTTCATCATCAGAGGTGTACTGAGGTGTGTTTTCACGAGAAGTACTGCTTTTAAGTACTCACCCAGGTTCTCCACTGCTCCCATTTATTCTGAGAGCTTTAATATCTCTTAGATAGGTTTCTATGCTGCTAAAATTAGAAGTTTATTTTTATTGCTCACTACTGAGGAAAAGTTGATATAAAACTCTGTCTCTGTTTTAGTCCCAATCCATAAGGCTTTTTTGTTGTTCAGGGGCAGCAAGAGTGAACCATTATTAAGTCAAAAATTAATGACAAACTAGCCGTTTATTTTATACCTATAAATATTATGGAATGATAACTCTGGTAATTATCATTATTAGGCAGGATCAGAATTTCCAAGATAGTTTTCTAGGTCTATCCCTGCTGAGTTTCTTTCATTTTATCATGAGTAGGATTCAGTCCATCTGCTTCACCGTTCTAACCTAGTCTATTTTTATGATGAATTAAATAATACTGAAATGGTTGGTTCAGTATGTCCCAATTCATCTATGCATTACTTACTATGGAATATGGCTCCTAAGAACCCCAGGTGGTCAACAAGAAAATTGATTAAGCTAATACTCGGTCCTAAATCTTGCACACTCACATTTGAAGCTCAATTGTGATCTATTCTATCTCACTGAGGAGAATGGGTCTGATTTAATCAGGTTATTGGTTCAACCAAATTGATGTGAAGCTAACCTTTTTATTTTGACTCTCTACATTATCTATATTATCATCATCTAATGACTGTAGAAGGTCTTCCTTGCCTCCTCAGCCAGAATGAGACAAGACTATCGCATAATTGACTTGGAGAGTTTTGGCATTTAGGTATAGAAATATATTATCATATTTAAGGGTTCATTATTTAAATTAGCAACATTAATCAGGGCAGAACTAGACCAGAAATTGGTATTAACCAATGTTTTTTTGAACAATTAAATTTGCTAACAATCTTAGAATTAAAACTAACTGAACTAAAATTGAACTCAAATTGATACTCAGAATGAAGTATATTTTTTAAAAAACTGAGTCAATAACAATGTGTGGAAAATAAGTTTTTTTGAATTTAGAAAGTGTTTCATTAATTTGTTTTTTGTCTTAAGAGAAATGATGTGTCTCCAAACTAGTTTTCATTATTCTCAATCATTGCAACATTTTTTAAATCAGTACTGAATCAGCTCCTTCTTAATTCAGTTATCAAATAAGACTTTTATATGTAGATATTACCATATTAAGTACAGCTGCTTTAAATGATTTTGTCTCTTGAATTCATAGCTCTTATATTTACAGCATTATTATATGTACACTAGAGAAGAGTTCTATGATTATCAAATTTAGTTTCTAAAACTAAACTTTAATATATCATTTGAAAGAATCTGATAATGCTTAAGAATAAAGGCTGCGTGGCGCTTTATGGATTTAAACAGTCTTCACTGCTTATTAGGTATTTGACCTTGGATGGATGACTCAACCTAGGTTTTCATTTTCCAAAATGCAAAACAAGAATGGATAAAACAAAATCTGCACCATAGATTGGTATGAGAGCCGTAGGAGTTGATACATACAGAAAGGGCTTGGAACAGCATCTAACACAAATGTATTGCATACCAAATTATTATTATTGTTCACAATACATAGAGACACTAAACAGTACAAGAAAATGCAAAAAAGTATTGGTTTTGAAGTCAGAACTACAAAAGCTCAAATACTGTGACCCATGAGACATGTAAAATCTGGGTACTTGAGTTTGGATCTGAGTAACATTTACATGCAAGAACTGCCCACTGGCCAAACCACCTGTGCACAGCAGGTGTTGACAATGCTGGAAGAAAATACAACTCTGCCTAAAAAGAGATTTGTTCGCATCATAGATTTTTCAAGAGCCATCCTCCTGTTGCACATACAATCCTTCTGCAAATGTCTACACCATGAATACCCACACCTATACCTGCATACCTCTGCTTTATTTTTTCTTAAAGTGATACTAAGTGTCCTCATCACTCACATTTAAATCAAAACACCAAAATACCAAAATACCAAAATACCAAAAACATTCTCTCATTTCAGAAAAAGAAAAGGGGAGATACCTTTTACTGGCCGGCAGTTATGGTTCTTGTTTTCTCTTTTTGAGACACGTGTGCATTAGAGAAGCCATAGTTGAAATCAAGGCGCATCTTACAACTTCTGTCCACAGGATCATAAATGTCACTTTTATCAGTTTGGCAAACTCAGCTTGCAGTTGTAGGTATAATTTTTTGTTGTCTTAACTGGGTCCCCTGCCCTGCCTAAAAGCAGTCTCTAAGACAGACACTGAGCCAGAAAGGTTATTTGGGAGGTACAGAAACACCAGGAGGAGAGTGAGGAGGTGTGAGGAGGGAAAAGCAGAATGAATGAGGAGCTGTAGGAGACTAGCTCCACCATAGAGTTTGGCCACCCTTGTGTGTATGCTCATAGGCCACAAATGCACGGTTCAATTACATTTTGACTAAGGTCTTGGTAGAGTGCCATATAATCCTCTCTGAAACATGACCCAGATAAGCAGTCTCTTGAAAACTTGTCACATGATCATCTCTGCCCTACCTTTGTAGAAGGCTGCTATGAGGTGTGAGACTTTCTAGCTTTTTCTTCTTTTAGCAGAATCATACAAAACTGCCTGGTTATCATTTAGAGCTGGCTCCTGAATGATGAGGTAATTGTCTGCCTTAATGGTGTGTGACCCAGCCCCTCTTGTTCTAAATTGTCCTGTTGTATGGCTAAAGACATTGGGACCTACCACCAGATTGTTCTTACTTACACTGTTTCCCTAGGAAATAAATTCTCAAAATCTGTCTGGGTTTATCATCTCCTTATGATTCAAATCTGTGGAAGTGTGACAAGAAAACTTAGCAGCTACCACTACATTGTAGCTTATGGTGGCTTGACTGCTTGATACAAGCCAGGGACTGGTAGTGGGCAATACAAGCTCTATAGGTGATATAAAAATACACATCAGGATTTTCCATGCTATATTAGGGTTCCCTTAGTTACAGAATCAATAGAAATATATGTGTAATTATGAAAAGGAATTTATTGGGTAAGCCACAAAATCAGAGTCAGAAGAATCTTGAGAGCAGAGAAGAATCCAGAATGGCCATTCGCATGCTAGAGATCTAAAAGATCCAGTAGGAGAAAAAGGCTGAAGACCTAGAAACTCATCATAGAGTCACCAATGCAAAGCTGCCTTGGAAGGCTGAAGAGTCTGCCTTGGAAAGTTAAAGAAAGTAGAGACCAGTGTCCAAAGGCAACAGTGAAAACTGGATCTCCCTTCCCCCAAAAAAGAATAATAACCCCTTCTTACCCTTTTTATTCCATGCAGGCTACAGGACTATTGGTTGATGGCATCCACTTTCACAGTAGGTCTTCTCTAAGTTTATTGGGCTACACATCAAATACGCACAGACACATGCAGAATCTTCTTACTCAGGAGCTTCTTACTCAGGTTGACAGATCACAGTCAACAACTCCTACACTGGGTAATGGGAGAGAGACAGTGGGGGATTTATGCTACCTCACCTGTGTTACCAGTTAAGAGCCATTTGGGGGAACATTAATGACAGGTACTTCTGTTCATTTCACAAAGTTCATTTCAGCAGTGCAAAACTAGAGACCTGGAATGTTTTAAATCAATCTGTCATGCACAGAAACAATAAAGAGATACAACACAAATATTGGCAGAATATTAACAGTATCTACTATATCCTATTAGAATAATGGTCATGTCAAAAAATAGTTAATAATAACCATCTCCTCAAAGAAAAGCTCATCCAAGATAAATAACCTCACCTACCCTATAATTCACTGTCTTTCAACTTTCCTTTTTCCTATGAGTTTATCTACCTGTTAGCTCTTTCCTTCACATGGAAGGGATTTTGTCTAACTTCTAGACCACCATATCTCTAAGGCCTAGAAGAGTGACCAAGACACTGTGAATACAGTTAATATTAGTTGAGCAAATATAGATATACATTAATAAATAGTAAAATTATTTTTCAATTATTATTTGGTTAAGATGATCCATAGCCTCTTAGCATCCAAGAGCTAAGAACCATATTTTATTTAGTTTATATCTCCAAGAATCAATGTTAGAGTCTTATACATAGCAAACCTTTACAGGTTTACTTGAATGTTTACCCGTTAAAATATGCTTTGCCCATTATATGACTTCATGTTTTTCAAATATTTTTAATATTCACTTATTCCTCACTACAATATGTTACTGAGTTTGGGGGTACTGGAGTCTCTTTCTTGAGGTAGTTTCTAGGCTTTCTCTGTGCTGAGCAAACAACTGGCCATGACAAGTGCCAACAGTAGCAAGGCTTTGCATTCTTTAAAGGTAGGAAAATAAACAGGCTCTGCAGAGCATATTTGGGTCAAGTAAAAGTAAGGGGGAAAAAATAAGTACAGTGGGCAGGATGAGAGTGAGCTACTATGAAGATGCATGGTAGCAAAAAGCTCAGTGCCTCTGTCCTTTCTGTATCCACCACTCCTGAGGCTGATATCCAGTCCAGGCTGTCCTTTTGGAAATTTTCGCAAGGTCTCAGAAGTCCATATGTAAAACTGTTCTTTCCTTTGTCCCAGGATTTTGTAATTAACAGGTCACACCTACTTCCCTAGAAAGCTTGGTCATTCTCTAGTTTGCCTCAAATACACCAAAATAAGTTAGTGAATTGCACAATTTTAGTTTTATATAACAGGAAGAACTTAATTTTCAAGAGCGCCAAATATGTTTTTCTAATGATGGAAATCATAGGGGAATTTGTGACATACTTTTAATCCTGTGCTCAGAACATGGTTATTAATTATAGAAATCTAATTCTTTCTTAAGGTCAGATAATGAAACACCAAAACTTGAGGCTGAATACAAAGAGTTCACATTGCAAGAGTGGAGATACATGTCTGTTAAAATCATTTCCAGTGAGGTGACCACATAATGTAAGGTCAAGATCTCAGGTTCCAATGCAAAGCTACTTGGTCCAAACACTAGAATCATGCCAACCACATAAAAAGTGCCTATGCATGTCAACTACCATTGTAAATGCTGAGTAAATTTTCAGGGTCCCTTGGCAAAGCATGCCCAAATCAACTAAATATAACCCAGGGTAATAGAACATCATGGGTTCCCAGGGGAACCTACTGTTTAACAACAGAAAGAGAAGACAGGAAGCTAATTTAAGGGATATCATGAAATAAACAGCTAACTCCAGAAATGTAGGTGTACATTTTTATAATTCCAAAACAAGGATACTGAAGAAAGATGAAAATGTAACAAAAAGGTCTTGAATAGGTCAGTACCAAGAAGAATCTATTATTCTATGATAATAGATTTGAATTTGACCCAGTAGTTAGTAGACAGCTCTTAACAGATTTAAACAAGGTCAGTTACATGATTCAGTCAAAGTTTGGTGTTGCAAAAGTGCAATTTAAAAATACTGTGGTCTCCACTCTGGTGTCACAATATGAAACCTGAATCAGTTAAAGGTGAGGTTTGAAGAAAATCAAGAGACCAATCTAGGGGAGAAAGTTCATGTAAGCAGCTGAACTAAGAAAGAACCAGTATGGAAAGACAGTGTCAGAGGCACATGGTAGAATAGAAAACATCTGGCAATGAGTGGAACATGTAGAATAAGGCAGAGAAATAAATAATAATGATGATGAAATCTGGGACCTTCGTCAGTTATCTGAACATAGAACACCAACAGACAACATGAACCTATAGGAAAGGAATCAGATTGCGGGGTGGGAGAGCAGAGAAGGCATAGGACAGGTAGATGATAAGGTAAGTACGACACTTTCTCTACTACATTTTGTATCTGAAAAGGCTTGAATTATTTATGATTTAATATAAATGAAAGAAAATAAAGGAAACAAAATATAAAACGGTGAAACAGTCTATATAGCTACCAAAATCAAAATGAAGAGCAAGGTAAGTCCACTGACAGTTGTAAGAATCTTTCACTGCCCTGAGTCTGGAGCATATGCACCAACAAAGACTCCCCAGTATGACCATGCGCCCCCACACCAACAAAATACAACGCATCTGATGCAAAGAAGGATAGTATGCTTATTTGTTTGTTTTACCACTAACATCTAAGGGGCTCCGCACTTGGCAGTTGTTCGGTAAATGCTGCATTTGGTGAGACTGGATGGTCATCTGCTCACCTGACCAAAGAATTTTATCAAAGAACTTCAAATAGAATTTAATTGTGCCTTTACTGCAGAGGAATTTAAGACCAGAATTTTTATTTTGTGCTTGTCACATTTAATGATAATAATCACCTTCGATCCATCAAAGTAATTTCATATCCAAGTGAGCAATAGTTTTTCTCTGAAAAGTCTGATAAATTTGTTGTGATACAATTGCATTGACTAAGCAATTAACAAGTAGCAGGACTGAGATTGCAACTGTAGCATAAACAACAAAGCAATTTAAAATGACAGAACTGTCAGGTGAGTGAATCTCATTTGACAGTCTTATCCAGTTTTAATATCTTACTATTTGTGATCTGGGAATAATGTAAATGAAGCATGAGAATAGGTTTGTTGAAGGGGTTTTTCTCATTCATGTCATAGCTAGTCATTATGCTGAAGAATTATGCTGAAGGTTAAGATGAAACCATGTTTTCCTTGGTTTGCACTAACATAAGTATGTATATGCAACATGCAAACTAAGATTTGGTACAGTATTCCAGCTAACCTCTTCAAAAACAAGTCTTTGACTATGGCATGAATGTCATAACCTATGCAAGAATTATTAGAACCAATTTTCACCCCAAAAGCACACAGATATTCACATACAGAAAATGCAAAAAACAATCTCACTCATTGTATATGTTTCACACTGACATGTGTCACAAAATTCACCGGAAGAATGGCATTTCCTAGTGGATGGCAGTTAATATATTCACTGGAAAGTTTATTCAACTGCATTGTAAATGTGATATTTTTTCTCCACTCAGCATACATTCTCAGCTGCACATATATTCTTCTCAAGCAATAATATTTCCAAAGACAAATCTAGTTGAACTGCAAAGAGGCTTAACTCTTGTTCCATTCCACTAAAGGAGATTATGATTTATGGATAAAATGACACTAATATAAACCTTTTTGCAGATAGAAAGATGTAAGTGTGCTGCTTTCTACTTCCTCTCCTATGTTATAAATTAATAAATGGGTCATTTCCAAAGGGGCCTGTGCATACCTAAGGCAAAGATAGATCACACTGTTGTAATCCAACTGCAATTAACAAGAGCCAATGACTGGCATGTAACTCAGTCGCGAGTTTTGCAATCAAATAACTTATAATGAAGTCTTAAAACTTTAAAGGTAGTAAAAAAAAAGTCTTATGTGCTTGGGCAAAAAGTGAAAGAAAATATAAAAAGGAAAGGTCTGGGGTAAGAGCTAAAAACAAACTTTCTTTCTGCCTGGAAAGTTACTTGTCCCTGGGGTAGAAAGGAAAGTCCTTCAAATTTGTGGATTAACAAAATTGGTATTTTCTCCATTTGGGAATAATTATTCTAGGGACTTCTCTAGCTAATGAAGAATTTGAGCCCTTTCTTTTATCCACTGTGAAAAGTCCTTGCTTCTGTAACTTTGTAACCAAAATTTGATCAATATCTAGACTCCTAAAATAAAAATATTAAAAAGAAAATGGTTCTTCCATTGAAATTTTAGTTTAAAGACTTTTCCAGGCTGTTAGTTTCTGTGCTGTTCCATGCATATAGCATTTGAAACACTTTCAAAATCTTTTTTTTAACTTTCCTTTCATGAAAGGTTAATGTCCAGCAAAAGTAACATAGAAATGCTGACTCTATTCTTCATATGATTTTATTGCCAAGTTTATCTCATTTGGTGGAATGAAACCACAGGGAAATGTGACATGTTAGATGAGTGAGGAAAAACAATAACATACATGGCAAACAACATGATAGGCAGAACTGTGGTCACTGCAGGGAATTAGCCTTCTGGAAGAGCTATAGACTGTGTCCACTTTTCCAAAGCAGATCCTGAAACTCCTAAGACAAACACAACAATGATACTACAGCACATTCCTATGGACAACCCTTAGCACAGATTTGGAATACAAATGATGAGCAAAAGCTGATAAAACTCATGCAAGCTTATAAGTTAACAAGGAAGAGGTTATAAAACATGTCAAATACTAGATTGTCTCAGAAAGACCTCTCCCACAGATAAATGAAGTAGTTTGAAGTCTTCCACAATTGTTGAGAAACTTTGCTATCCATATGTGAAAGAAGCTATGTTCTTTCACATATACATAAATACCTCTCATTGTGAAATCTTTCCTAATGTTCTCATAATGTTCTTCCTAATGTTCTCATACCTTTCATTTTGTCTAGCTCTAAATGAACGAATGGACATGTAAAGGAAAGGATCATAATATCTAAATGTCCACTGACTGAGGAAATCTATGCCTCTGCCCAGCAAGTAGCTCCTTTAATTGAATTTTCTCCCCTCAACATCAGGAGGTATATAATAAATATCCATATAAACGTGTTGACTTGATCTGACACTAGGCCAGGGGTAACAGGGAGTTTAACCATCTACCACAATGAATAGCTCCATTTGCTTTATGTGAATTTTTCTCTGTAAGGAATATTCCTGCTGCTTTTTTATAGTCATGGTAATGACTATATTGGTAATGATATATTGCCCAAAAGAAATGTCTTTACTCTCCTGGGGGTCTGATTACAGTATCTCCACTTATGAGATGAGAGTAACAATTTGTAAGTAGGAGATGCAAATCAGGGCCTGCATAAACATATTCTAACAAGTGTATTTTAATGAATCATAAGCAGAAATGAAGTCAAGCAAGAGCTTGAATAGCAGACACCAGCGCTTGCTCTGGAGGAAGCATTTTAGCAGCTGACGCGGAAAGACTGTGCTTGACTGAAAATTCTTTGATAAATTTTTCTCAACTATCAGAAGTTTTTTCTCTTGGAATCTGAGTTTGTCCCAGGAAAATAAAGGATGCTTTATAACTTCTCCCTTGGTAATTTATGAGCTTGCATGTGTTTCACTCTGCTTTTTATACTCCAAATATATACTTATACTCCAAATCTATACTAAGGATTGTCGGTAGGAATCTGCTGTTCAGTCATGGTTGTGCTTGTCTTAGGCGTTTCAAGATCTGCTTTGGCAAAGAGGACACAGTCTACATCTTTCTCAGGGGGACATTGCAATGGTTTTAGGACCAGCTCCTCATAGACATTAACAACTTTAAAAATACAAAATGGGAAAATAATACCTTCAAATTAACTACTATTTAGTAAAAGCATGAAATGATGACCATAAAATTAGACAAATAACACCAAACAAATTTCTTGGGTATCATGATTTTAATTATTTGAGTCTCTCATGTTCTCTGCATGACCCTGGGTCAGGAACTTGCAAAAAAAAAAGAGAGAGAGAGAGATCCTAGAGACCAAATGTATGTGCTTAATGAACAAGTCACACTGGTGAGAAATACTTCAACAGGGAGTTTACCTCAACTTTCTCTTTTGCACAATGTGACCTCTCAACCTCCTCAAAACCCAGGGCTTCCCCATTGCCAACACCTTCTTGTGAATGAAAAAATCAATTGCCTGACCTCATTCTTGTTAACAGTAGGACTATGTTCCTCCTGGAGTGTTTATTCCTCAAAGGAGCTTTTCAGGAAATGGAACTTCAAAGGAAAGTCTGAACTGTAAATAGAACTTTAGCCAGCATCCAGAGAATATTTGGTTGGTGAGTAATCCAACTGTTCGTGAGACAGAAGACTTTCTACTGTTCTGTGTAGTATTAAACATCAAATGTATGCTCCTTTTGATCAGATGTTGTACATAACAAAAATATTCCCTTCTATCGCTTGTTTTCTATCTCCACCCTGCATTATTAATTTATGAGATGCCACAGAATTAATGTGAATGTAGAACACTAGGAAATACTGCATTCTTCCATGGTTTTATTCATTCACAAATACTTGAGTGTCCATTATATTTGATGCTATGACTGAATAGTTCACCAGA
Source organism: Dolichotis patagonum (assembly GCA_004027295.1). Taxonomy (NCBI): domain Eukaryota; kingdom Metazoa; phylum Chordata; class Mammalia; order Rodentia; family Caviidae; genus Dolichotis; species Dolichotis patagonum. Next base: position 5,651 of record PVJX010023920.1, on the reverse strand, counting down.
AAGTGTATTTTCATCCTTTGGAGAACATTTGATAATGTTTATAGATGTATTTGAGAAACTACTACAACCAGCATCTACCAAGGTAACATTGTGCTGAATATCCTACAATGCTCAGGATAATCTCTCACAACAAAGAATTTTCCAGCCCAATTTATCAATATGCATTGCCTCTGTGACAAAGCCCTGATCTAAGGAGTGGATAGTAAATATGTACATCAGATTTCTGTTACTGTGATAACATATCCTAGACAATCAACTCATAAAGAAGAAATGCTTATTTTGGCTCATAGTTTTAGAGGTTTCAGTCAATTGTCAGGTGGAACTGCAAATAAGTTATGATAGAAGCATGTAGCATTGAGAGCTACTATTATTTGCAACAGCTGGGAAGTGAAACAAAGAGGAAAAAGAAGGGTTAGAGGTGCCAGTATCCCTTTAAGATCATGCAGTTTCCCACTAGGAACCACTTCCTAAAGCTTTCATCACCTCTCAATAACACCATGGCCAGAGGACTGAGCCTTGCACTCATAAGTCCTTGGGGAACACTTTTCCAAACCATAACAATAAGAAAGACAAATAAATAGTTTCTATATGCGTCATCTCTCATTGTGAATGCAAAACGATACTTTAAAATATTTTCTAGCTGCCACCTTCTATCCTATGGAAATAAAAACTTGGTAGATATATATTCAGTTTAATAAAAAGTTAAATAAACTAATAATTATTGGCTACCTGTTTGGCCAATTGTTACATAATGTTATATATTGTGAGGCACATTCATTTCTCTTTCAGTGTGAAACATACCTTTATGCTAATTGAATAGCACCTTTTCAAGTTCTTAAAATAGCTTCCTTTCAAAGGGATGATGCCAGTGTTTTATGATAGAAGTGTCTTTTAAATTTTCTTCTAATCCCCTTAACACATAGTATGCCTCTTCCCCCAACTATCATTTGTTCTAATTATACAATTGTTAGCAAAATCCCTCCAAACTGAAAAGATATTTATTATGTGCATCTTAATGTTAGACGACATCCCCTACATTAATTGTCTGCAAACCTTTACCCTTTGTTTCTATGATCATTTTTTTAGAAGTTGATGTATCTTACCTTTTAACATTCAGCTCGGTATTTGTCCTTTGGTTCTTTATAGTAGGCCAAAGGTAATTTCTGTCAGTCACCATGGGTAAAAATTCTTCATTAGAGCATAAGAAGGATCAAAATGAAAGTCACAAAACACATGCGTTGAAGTTGATTTGCAGTCAAATTTTCATCAGCTGATGACTCGCAGAACCTATGAATATGTATTACAATATTTCATTTATAAATTGATTGATGATTGTGGATGGATGGTTAGATAGATAGATAGATAGATAGATAGATAGATAGATAGACAGACAAGTACTTTAATGGATTGCTTTTGAATTTATGCAAGGCAGGGACATGTTGGAAGTATCAACTATATTAGATTACAAAACTAGGATCACAGAAGGACCCTGACATTTTGAGAGATTGGATAATGACAGGAAACTTTCCCAGGATAATAAAAAATCATCACAATGGGTGTATGTACATTGCACCACAGTGTTTGAGCACACATACTCTGGAGTTGTGTGGCCAGGGTTCCAAACCTGGCATCACCACTTGTTGACAAGTTACATGACTTTTGACAAGTGATTTGACCTCACTTTGGCTAGATTTCTTTAGCTATGAAGTGGAATTAACTATAGTTCTAGCCTCAGAGGATTGTTAAGAATTAAGTTACTTCAATGTATCTAAAACCTTAGAAAAATTACCTGATACATAGTTAGTTTAAGCAACCACACTCATGGAGAGAGGATGGTTTCACTGCAATAAATGCAAAAGGGAAAACAATGAAAAGAAGTGTTTGGTCATTAGTAACAGTCATTTTCAGGTTAAGAAATAAGTTTAGTATTCAAAATAAAAAGCTCTCATGCATGTGAGTTGCATCACACATGAACAGAAATTAGATGGAGAAGACACAGCAGTGTTTCTTTGCTTTCTGTTATTTATGCTTTATTTGAGAAATTGTTTAAAATCAAACTAAAGAGAGTAAGAAAGAGAGAACAGATTCAAAACCATGTCCAAGGATGGTTGACTGACTCAAAGTCAACAGGGTAGTCTCATCTAAGAAAAATCTTGTTTAATATATAGAGAACCTCAATAACTATCATCAAACATCTGAAGAGACAGCAAATATAGAATTAGATTAGGTCTACATTACCCCAACTGATTCAATTAGTAAGAGAAATTACAGGTAAACTAAATTCTTCTAATTATACTTTTAAATTTTTTCTTACAGAATATTGCACAGATGGAAAATTCTGCTTTAAAAATGTAAAATTTCTTTTCTGAGAAATTGTTTAAGAATAGAGTTGAGGTAAAATAGATGTCTTATTCTTTCTTGTTGGATGGGTCAAAAAAGTTGAGGGAGAGCTAGGGGTGGAAATGGGATGAATTTTCAGAAAGCACAGAATGTTATGAAGCAGAAAACCTCTGAGAGAAAAATGCTCCTGACTCACATCCATGAGCAAAATATCAAGGCTGAGACAGTCCAAAACAGAGACCAGGTCCAAGGAAACAATAAGGCTGTCAGGGAAATAACCAGTGCAGTCACGACAGGCCCAAATTCAAAGGAGAATAACCCTAAAAGAAGGGCCACTCATTACCTCAGATACTGCCTTCAAAGAGAGGCCATTTCCTCACCACAGAATGTTCATCTCTCCCAGAAATTCTCTCTAATATTCTCTACTATTTTTCTATTTTCATTTCTCATTGTCTGAAATTATCTCATTTATGTGTTTACTTGTTTAACTTCTGTTTCCCCCTCTTAAAAGGTAATCATGATAGCAGAGACCTCTGTCCAATTTATTTCTCTTTGTTTTCATAGCACCTGAAAAAGCACCTGAAATGCACCCAGTAAACATTAACTCAAAAGTAAATAAGCAGATATCTTGGTTGATAGGAAATTAGAGAACTAAATCAGCCAGAGCAGTGGAGGACATTGAGAGAGGGAGCTGTAATTCTAGAGTCAGTGAATGACCCTTTCTAGTAGTTTGGGAATAAATGATGTATCCCAGGCAATTAATAATACTTAAAGAAACTGAAAATGAAAAATGTCTTAAGAAGTGCCACCCACTGGAGGAGAGGTGGACGTGGTACACTACTATATCAGTGCTTTATCCCCCAACAGCAGCACCAGCATCAACTAAGACTGCCTAGCTGCAAATCTCTACCCTTTGTTTAGAAACAAAACCTGTAGGAATGAATTCTGACAATCTGTGTTACCCAATCTCCCCTAGATGGATCACAGTGCACATCAGAGCTTGAGAATGATTAGGCTTTGTGATCCTCAGAGCACTTTCCAGTGCTCAAATTCCATCATTTCATGAGAAATGGAGAATACAAGAATAAGTCCCAAGTGGTAGAAAAAAATTCCAAAAATATGCCTAATGGAAGAGCACTGCATAGAATTTGAAAACAACAATAACAAAAGCAATTGGAGTAATTCCTCAACCCATCAACTTTTTGTGTCTTTGTTATGTTTTGGAGTGAAAGAAAATTCTTTAGGAAAATGCCACAGGATAACACACATCTTTCCTAAAAGAGTTCTCAAAGCCTCAATGGTAATAGAAATCATGGATTTCAAAACACTGTGGCATAGTATAGAGTATTTTCCATGTGTTCCAGATAAAGCAACCCATTTCTAGAGCATGGCTTTCAGAAAGAGGATTTTGTTAAATCCTATTTAGGAAGCACAACCCAAGGGTGGTTAAGTTTTAGAGACAAGTATCTAAGAACCAGAATAACCAGAAGAGGTGCTGATAAAATCCAAGTGCCAAACTTTTGTCTAAGATTAGCCACATCTGTACACTGAAAGGCTCCTTTCTATTAATGAGACACAATGCTGCTCCAGTGTAAGGTGAAATTGTTATTTATGTTTATAGGAAATTACATTCTTGTCTTAGTTACTTTTTATTCATCACTAAGACAAAATACCTGATGCCCAAAGTTGGGAAAGGAAAGGTTTATTTCTTACAGTTTTTGGAGGTTTCAGTCCATACTCAGTTAGCTCCAAGGCAGGGTGGCATGGCAGGGCCACAGTTCATGGCAGCTGCAAACAGCAAAGTGGGAACCAGCAAGAGAGAGAGACACACCTTCTTCTTGCAATTTCATCACATCCTGGCTCCACCCCCTAGGAGGGTGTAGCACTTGCACCACCAACCCAAGCACTAGACAATGAACCAATCACAAATGCACAATCCAAATACATGAGGCCTGGAGGCCACTGACATAAACCATGACATTCCACCCCTGGCCCCCAAAGACTCATGTACAACCTTTATACAAAAGACATTTAGCCCATATCCAAGAGTTGCCAAAGTCCTCACATTTTCAGCATTGCTGAGCAGTCCAAGTCTCAAGTCTCATCCAACATCTATGGCAAACTCTTAACTGTAACCCCCTGTACAAGTGAAATAAGGTTAAACCTTTCTGAAATGCAAAGGCACAAAATAAACCTTACCATTCCAAAAGTTACAAATGAGGGAATATAAAGCATTGGAAACAAAGCAAGACCAACATCCAGCAGGGCGAACATTAAGTCCCAGAGTTCCATGCTCAGCATTTGAAGCAATCTGGTTGCAAGCTCCAAAAGGCTTGGAAGATTCCACCCCCACGGCACTTTCAGGGATTTCATCTCCCGCAGCTTTTTAAAACACCTTTTCGGCTCAGTTTTTGCAGCTTTCCTTGGATGATCCACATTCTTGGCTTTTCCAAACTTTTCGGGTTTCCACTGCACCTTTGGCTTTACCCTTACATCTTTACATATTGCCCTCTCAGGGGCACACTGCTTGGCCTCCCAGGCCCTTTGCAATCGAGGTGGAAGCCTTTTTAACCTCAGAATTTGTGCATTTTTCTTTTACCTAAAATCAGCACCATGTGGATGCCGCCAAGGCCTGCTGCCAGCTGGAGCAGTAGCCAGGCTTTTCTCTCTCTTGGCTGTAGGGGTCGCTTGCCTAGATCGCTGGGCTCTGTGAACCTGATTGTGAAGAAAAGCTTTTCTATGTTGCTGCCATTCTGGAACCTCATGTGGCTGCCGCCATTCTGGAACCTCATGTGGCCTTCCATGCCTTTCTGGAGCATGGTGCTCTGAAGCTTTCTCATCTGAGAAAATTCTTTCACTTTTGCAGTTTTGAGGCTGCGAAGGGTGGAGACCTGCTGCTTCCTGGGATGCCCAGTGGCCATCTTTCTTAGCTCTCTGTTTCTTCTCAGCAATCAAAGTCTCAGCACTATCTTTACAATCCACACCTTTACTGGAGTTTTCCCTCTGGCCAAACTCACAGCATTTTAAATTATCCTGCTGGGCTCTTTGCTCTTGATTTGCAACATAGATCTGGCTAAAAGCCCCCAACAATAGGCATGCCACAGCCTCAACGTTTGACTGCCTTGAAATTTCCTTTGCCAGATTAATCAGTCCATTACCCTTAATCTCAGTCTCAGGCAAAGTCTCTCGGCATGAGCAAAATGCAGACAAACTTTCTGCCAGGACATAACACACATCATAGGGAGTCCAACAACCAGTACAGTCTTCCTTCCCAGCAGAAACCTTGCAAGCCTGGTCTTTACTATCAGGCT
>PVJX010023919.1:0-28727 GCA_004027295.1 Dolichotis patagonum | reverse complement strand
TTCCAGATCCACTATATCATAGAATGCTTTGCATACTTGTCAGGAAGCACAATTCACCTCGCCACTGCCCTCACCAACTTCCTGAAACATGAGGGGTTCAGTGTGTTAATAAGAAAGGAGAGGGGCTGGAGACAGGGAGGCTGGATTTAGGTACTGACAGTGGAAAGAGCACAGGGCTCCTGGGGCCTATGTGGGGGTGGGTGGGGAGTGGGAGTTTATACAAGTGAAAAATGGAGGTAGAGGAGGGTGAAACCAGAGATTGTCCTGCTTTCTCCTTTTCCTCCTGGGAAGCAGACGTACTCACACAGGAAGCAGCTATCTTAGTCTTTGGTTCATTTATTCCAAAAAATAGGTCAAGGAAAGGAGAGTGCAGGCATTGCACATACTGAAGAGCTAAAGGAAGAGACCAGGAGAGACCTGAGAGTGAGAAAGGTTTTATTCATAAGCAGGGAAGTCTGCTACTGGGAGCAAAGGCTATGAAGTAGCGGGTCCCCCTCTTGCCAGGATGGTGTGAAATGACCCAGTTTTGCTTGTTCCTGCTGGGAGAGGGGCCTGTGGTGATGGATGCTCACCAAGTGCCCCCCAGTGCACCACCCTGAAGAGGTACAAGGTTCATCGCAGGGAGAAACTGGTATGATTTGGAATGAGGAGGCTCTGTCACCCTAAGTTACTATACATTAATGTTGAAAAGATTCCATCAGTTACTCAAGGGCTTTGATGAAGGCTATATCCATGTTGAAGAAAGAAGAATTGAATAATCTGTGAATGAAACACTTTTAAGGACTTCTTATTTGCACAGTAAAGAATGGGAGAGGGGGAAAGAACACCAGAATACTGAGGATCTGAAGTATGAGAGTAAGCGAGAGATCTTTGACAGACTTGGTGAAATCAGAAAAATTTTGGCATACTTTATAGTTTTTTGGGGAGGCAGATAAAAACTCTGAATTTTGTGAAGACTCAGTGATAGCAGCAAGCATTTCCTGATTCCATTCTAGCTTTTTGAAGATCTGTGATACACAAATTTCTTCACATATGACATTTCCGGTTGCCAGGTTATAAGAAAAGTTAACATCCTAGGACTTACTCAGCTTAAAGGAAATTACAGGCCAGTCTTAATAGTTTACCACAATAGACTCTGATTCTTTAAATTCCATTAACTTTCAAATAATGGTAAGTAAATTATATATTTATAAACATAAATACTTGGCTGTGATACCAGGACTTTAAGAATGTAGAATTTTCAGATTCTAGTAGTTTTAAGTCATATCTATGTGAGTAGCAAGCATCCAATTTCTATGAAAATCACTGAGATGAAATAGGTTTCTAAATTCATACCATCATTCATTAAATTGACATTTCTCTTTGAAAATTTCTAGTTCAAAGAAAAAAATGCATAGACATAGGGTAGAAAAAGCAAAGTCAGATACCAATTGTGCCTTCAAAGACTCTTAGAGATGACTTTTGAAGTGTTTGGCTTATCATCCAACATCTCAACAGGTATTTTGGTGGTGGGGGGCACCTCTTTTTAATATTAATGGCACAGTAAATTTTACAACTTCCATGACTGGTGTAGTCTGTGACCATGACATCAAAAACACAAAGATTCAAAAGCCTGATATTTTGACTCCTTGATCAGAACATCTTACTTTGCATTGACAGAGATCGCTATGACTTGTACACCACATAATGCAGAGGCAGTGTCAAATTTGACCAGGCTCCTCTGCCATGAAGGCCTGTTGGACTCCAAACTGACAAATAATTTCCTGCCCTTCATCTCCTAGGTTACATGTCCTCTTTGTTCACTGCTTTCTTTCGAGAATGCCAAAAAGGAGGACTCAAAAAGAAAAGATCACCAGCTCATCACTTAGCGGTGATTTGAAGAGGAATCCACGTTGAAATCAATACCATTAATATAATGTCTTCTGTAGTATCAACTTGTAAACTGCTGAGGATGATGTACAAAAAAATATAGAATGGGGACAAAACACAATGGAAGGAAGATTTCTTTGGATGGCACTGTTTAAACTAGATAATTTTTATTTCTCCTAGTATTTGTTAGACCTTGATGCATGAGCTGTGGAGATATCAACTGATTTATGCGAGTTATTTGCCCCCAAAGAAGTTCATGCCTTTTGTGGGTAAAGAGTTTGTAAACAATAGATACAACAATATAATTTTTAAAATAGCATTCCAGATATGCTAACAAAGTATGTAAATAATATTGGTGAATCAGTTATCAAAAACATGAAAAAAAAGACTAATGCCTTCTATAGATGCAAGTATATATTAGATGCTTTTGTTTTAATAATGCTCTTAAGTAGATATTATGACTCCCAATTAAAAAAAAAAAAAGGAAAATGAGACTCACGAAGGTGAGCCTCTTTGCCTGAGACAATTATCAAATATAAAAATGTAGAATTTCATGTCTAACCAATATATTAAAGACCATGTTTACCCTTCCCAATTAAAAAAAAAGCTGGACAAAATGTAAGATACAATTATTTTTTTAGTCATGGAACAATAGACCATACAGGTCATGCAGGAGTGGGAAATGGGAAACAAGTGAAGTAAGTTATATTTTCCCAGCTTAGTTCTTGGAATTTCCAGGCTTTTGCATGGAGTAGAAGGATTCAAACCAAGCCTAGTGGTTTTGTTTAACTAAATAGAGACTGATGTTTGGGGAAGGTATCTAGCATTCTTTTGACAGTATCAAATAATAAGAAACTCAAATGACAGGCTTTAGAAATCTGCATAAGGATACCTTTGAATCATTAGTACACACAAAAGAAAAAAAAAGAAAACTACTTGTATGGAGGCAAAGAACCACTGACAAATATTATATTGAATTTCTAGAGCTAACAGAGAGGTGGGAATGGTATTTATTTTCAAGAGCTAGAATGGAAAGATTTGGTTAAAAATTTAAAAAAAGAAAGAAAAAGTCAGTTGGCTGTGTCACAAAAGCATTGCCTTCTTATTAGTGGGATGAAATTAGTCCTAAAGAATGCCCTTATTTTGCCCTAACAAAGGATAGAAGCAAGTGATAAAATTAATAAGCAACTTAACTACCTTGGAGAACACTGTTAAAAATAAATGATAGCATCAAAATTCAGCACAAGCAACATGAAATTTACAATGTCTGATATCCAAACAATTACCTGTCATGCCAGTTAAGATAAAGCTCAGTAGGCTTCTGCTGAGAAGGACCGCATCAGCTTCTGGGTCCCAAGTAGTATACTATATTTTGGCAGGAAATCGGTGTGCATTTTGCTTGTGTTTAGAGATATTACATGGATGGCAGAAAAATTTTAGTGCAGTCTACTGTTGGGATGGTAGCATGGTTACTGCTGAGAGCTCATGACTAGATCTATGTTGGAAATTAAGAGTAAAGAACCAGTAGAATGATTTGAAACATTTGATCAGAAAGAAAGATCTAGTGGACCTATGGATTGCCAGGCTGAAATAGAGCAATGGGAAAATAAACTGAAGCATTTCACCTGAAGATAAGGGTCTATTTGAATTGCAAGAGATCCTTATTTTCAGTCTTGCCATGCCATTTTAAAATTTAATGGGAAGCAAGGATTGTGATTGTAATAGTTCCTTTAATTTGATGTTAATGTAGTTTTTACAAGTTTGTAATCAACTGAATCAAAGTATTGTGTTTTAACCTTGATTTTTGGTCACCATTTGTATATTTTGTTTTTGATGCATTAATCAGTGCATTAATAATTGTATATATGTAATTGTTGCATTAACATAAATCTGACTAGACCAAGACATGTTAACTTTTTACAAATCTGCCACTAGTGATGATGGTTTAAAGAAATGTGTATAGTTATCAAGTTGACCTGGGTGGATTATTGTGGATTGAAAACTGATAGTCAATTAAATACCAGGTGAACTGAATCAGTGCGGTGCTGAGTGTAGAGTGTCCACCTGAGGGCTGTTGCAAGCATAAAAAGCAAGTGGAATGGAAGAACGTTGTGTTGTGGGTTTTCCTAATGCTGCTTCTTGTTTGGAGCCATTGGTTCTTTTGGAGCTGTTGGTTCTGCTGGAGGAGCTTGTCATGCTGGCTTCCCTGATATGAACTTGGCTGTTATCAGTGGAGGAGCTTGGAAACTAGTCACTGAGAATGGCTGCGGTTCACTTTGAGGGCACTCTGATCCCTACTTTGAGCATCTCTGCCTAGGTTTGGAGGGGAAGGTGTGTGCTGTTCAGTCTCCAGGGGAAGATTATCATGCTGATGTCCTGATATGAACTCAGCTGTTCTCATTGTTGGAGGAGCTTGGGACTTCATTGTCACTGAGGATGACTGTAGTACTTTTCAGAGAACTCTGGTTCTTATTTTGAGCACCACCTCTTGACTCCAGTGCAGAACCCTCAACCTACTAGCATAGATCCTTTGCACTATGAGCATAGATTTTGTAGCTCCCCCCCACCCCGACATTTGGGCCTTCCTGGCCTCCAGTTGTCCTCGTGGAGGACACTGTCATGGACTCTAGGTCTTCAGCTGGCTTCATGTAGGACATTGCTGTGGGATCCAGGCCCTCAGCTGGATTCCCTAGGTCTTTAGTGTGGACAGATTTCCTGCTTTTTCTTTGTATTTGACTCCTTGGGTGACCATTCTAAATAATACTATAAATTCTGTGGGCTATATGTAATAATTCACCTTACAACCCCTGACTACAACAGTAAGTGATGGAAGAGAGTATATTACAGTACACTGAATATTCTTGTATTACATGAAAGACAGCAATACAAATTGAAGGTAGACTGTCATAAATTAAAGATATATATATATTACATCTATAAATTAGCCACAATAAAACATAATACATATTAACAGTAAGACAATACTGGAAAGAAATGTTATTAAGATACATATAGTTATTCTTAACTGTGACAAGAAACAGAAAACTAGAAACAATTACACTGAAAAAAATAGAAAACACATAACAAGCTGGAGGGTTTAAATCAACTGTATTTATAATATTGATAATAGCAACAACAAAAAAGGTCTAAGCACTTCAATAAAAAATGTAAAGTTGGATTAAATGTTAAATGTTGCACATATGAAACAAAATTTAAATATATAGGAATGAACAGATTAAAATGAAAAGTATAGACAGCATACACTGTGGAAATTCTAATCAAAGAAAGATAGTGTTCGCATTTAAACACATAGATTTCATGACATTCTGGGGTGCCAGCAATAAAGATATTTCTTGTTCATAGATAGTTAGCACACAAGGAGACAGACAACCAAAAATTTTATGTAACAGAGCTTTAAAAATACATGCACTGTTAGAGCTACAAAGATAAACAAACAATCCACTAATTGTATATTTGAAATAACATTATACTCCATGTATTTGATAGAACAGGTAGAATATTTTCACGCATATATTGTAAAATATGCTCATTTATCCTTGTAGAGTAGATTAAAAGCATATATTGAGCAAATCACAAATTAACTTGATCTAATTGACATTGATAGATTATTACACCCAACAACAGGAGAAAATGTATTCTTTTCAAATGCATATAGAATATTTACCAAGATAGAACATATTTCCAGTGATAGAACTTTTTCAGAATTTAGAAGATTCAAATTGTATAAAATATGTTCTCTGGTAAAAAGGTAATTAAAATAAAATGAAATTGAGAGGATATTTGTAGAATTCCTTAATTAGTAAGATAAACATAATTTAAAATGGAAGACATAACCACGAAGAAAACTGGAATGTCTCTCTTAAAAATTACTTGTCAGCTTGCTGGAGTTGACACTAAACACTAAACAAACTACACACACTGACGCTGTACAAATTAATGTTTGTCATATATAGGCACTTGTGAAATCACCATTATAGTATGATAAAATGCCCCTTACTCTCTGAAGTTTTCACATGTCTCTTTCTACGCTTATTGCAAAACAATGAAATATTTCTTGCAACACTGCAACATGTATCTAGTTATTCTAAAAATGAGGAGAAATAGGAAAATAACAAATGACAGTTTGAAAAGAGTACAAAATTTAGCTTTCCACCAAACAATCATTCCTAGATGTTTTCCTAAAAGAGATAAAGTTATAAAACCATATCTCTACATAAATATGTGTATTTCAGTTGTTCATAGAATCTACATCTACAACTGAGAATTTCTGTTTAGCTTCATTATTTATTTATTTATTTTTGAGTTGCTGGGGATTGAAGGGCTTTGCCCTTAAACTAAAATCCCAGTGCCATTATTTCTTAATTGTAGCAATGTTTTTTGTCTCTAGTGTCACTGAGAATTTCCAAAACCCAGAAATTTCTGATTCCTTCGTGCTTAATAGCTTCTTTTTACCTTTTATATGTTTCTCTTTTTATAGTATATGATAGTCAGGTAGACAAACACAAGTATACCAATACACAAACACAGCTATATCAAACACATCACAATCAATGAAAAAGACACAAACACAGCTATATCAAACACATCACAATCAATGAAAAAGATAAAGATAACACCTTGAAATCAGCACGAGAAAATGTAAGGAATCCCAAATAAAATTAACAGCTGAGTTATCATTACAACAGTGTCAGGAATAATAAGTTGTTATATTCAAGGTGAGGAAGAAAAAAATAGCGAGAAAAGAAAATCTTTCATCCAGGAACACTATCATTGAGAAAATGAAGGTGAATTCACTATAGAAAGCATACACCTGGTAAATAAGCATAAGAAAAGATACTGAGTATAGTGATTTGATGATTTCACATATCCGAAAAAGATACCACAACTTACCTACTAAAATGGCAAAAATGCAAAATATAGACAACACCTAATGTTGGAATAGATATAGAGAAATAAGGCAATCAATAGTTAGAAAAAATATTTACAGGTCATATATCTGATAAGGAATTTATATCTCAAATGTACAAAAAATTCTTACAACTGCAAAATAGAAAAGGTAAATAACCAAGCTAAAAAATGGTGATAGCTCTTAAGAGATGTTTTTTTAAAGAAGGTAAAGAAAAGTATAAGAAAGAATATCTGAGTTGTTTTTATTTCCTCGCTTTAAAAAAAGGAAGAAAAAATACTTGATCGTGTTAGTCATTAGGGGAATCTAAATGAGAGCACAATAGGATAATACTTCACATCTGCTAGGAATGATAATCCAAAACAAAAATAATCAACAATAATATGTGTTGGTATAAAGCTAGAAAAACTGTTAAAAATTTGGCAGTTCTCTAAAAAATTTAACATAATCACAGTGTCCCAGAAATTCTTTTTCTAGATATATATTGAAAAAAAGTCATTCACACAAAATTTGTTCACATGTATAACAGTGTTATTTGTAACAGACAACAAGTAGAAGCAACTTAAATGTTTATCAACTGATAAAGGGCAAACGAAATACTGTAAGTTCATATAATAGAAATTATTTTACTGTTAAAATGAATGAATTAATGATACATACCACTTTGAATACTGCTAAATGAGAAAAACCATGAAAAAGGACCATACATTGTGAGGTTCCATTTATGTGAAATGCCAACCATAGGCAAATCCATAGAGATGCAGTGTAGAATACAGTTCTTCAGGAAGCGAGCAGATGGGAAGGGGCTTATAAATGTGTGTGGGGCTTATTTTGGTGATTAAAATATTCCAAAATTAGATTATGGCAATATTTGCACAACTCTGAAATATGCAAAAAATATTGATTTCTAAATAGTAAATAGATTAATTTTGTGGTATGTAAATTGTATTTCAGTAAAGCTGTTAAAATAGAGTCATATGCTCCAGACAAGTATGAGAATTGTTTGCATTGTTTATTCTTTTTTATTTTGAATCAATTTGATATATTACCTTAATCTATTAAAAATATGTAATTAAAAATAAATAGTGTTTTGTGACTAGTGCTAGAATTTGTAACTGAAGTCATATAAATCTGGATAGTTAGAAGATAATTAGGACAATTATCCAAATATTTATCCCTCTATGACTCTTCTGTCTTTAAAAATAAGGTTGAGGCTTTTGGATTTATATAGTTGTGAGCTCTTAAGCGTGCTTCAAAAGCAATGCTCTTTGTTGCTTTCCTTAGCAAATTTTTTAAAAAACTAGAGAACTTTTCGATTTTAAGTGTACTAAATCCTCTGGGAGACTATTTTGTAACTGTCTTATCAGTTGTGTGTATGATACCCTACATAGCCATATTTCATGATTCAAAGTTGTAGGAATCAAAGACCTGTGATCAGCAGAAAATATGGTGTTAGAGTATAGATTTGTCATTTCCAGTAAGCACCTGTATTTTTGTTAATACTAATCTTTTCATTCCTAGTTTCTTCACCAGTATAATAGGAAAAATAGTATTTTTCTTTCTTGAAAGACTTGTTGAGTATTAAGATAATGACTAACAAAGTCACTGAAAACGCAGAAAACCCTTGAGGAAAAGTAGATTTTGTGCACCAGTTTATTTTAATTCTGGACATTAACTCTTTAACCTCTGTATTTCCTTGAGACGTGATAATTTTTCTCAGAGCACTTAATAGTATCCTTAATCTACTTGACAAACTCCTGTACATTCCTCAGGACCCTGGTTAAGACATACTGAGGGGGATTTTTTCCTTGGGATATCTTTCTATCATACCTTACCATCCCCTTCCTTTTGATACCAGTGTATACTCCTCTATTATTTTTCATGCTGTGTGGTATGTTTATTATTTTTTTTTCTTGATTACTGGACTATAAGGTATAGTCCATAAGTTCATGAGTTCAGGGGCAGAAGTCAGTACTATCAGTCTTATAGCCATAACTGTTATGATTCATATGAATGGACAGTTTTCACCCATGTAGTCTTATGAAAAACGATCAAGTAAATACACAGACCATATAAATGATTTCTGTGCTTGGTAACTTGCAGATGAAAGCACATGGGATACATGAAAATAGCCAGATTCATAAATACTCATATATCTGGTAGTGCAAAGAAGGCTTAGAATGTTCAACAACAATGTTCATCCAATGACATTCTGAAACAATAACCCTTGCCTTATGGGGGAGACTACCCACAAGTTTTACGCTCTACCTCCATTCCTAACAACTGTCAGAGTTCAGATAGGTAGAAAGGAGATGACGAGTGCTGTGGTGACACAGGCCATCTAGATAACTTGTCTGTAGATCCTTCATCTTCACTGTCCCCACACCTTCACTAGGTGTATTCCTCTCAATTTTTTCCACCAATATAATCACACTTAATTTTTAGGTATGATCTTCCTCTTTGGCTTTCTTGTTTTAGATCTCACCTTCTTGTGTTTTCTGTATTTATGATGAGATTTTCATTGTTAAATATGTTGGCAAGTATGCAGGCTTTCTTTTTCTTCTTTCCATCTTTGGTCTCTCTCTTCCTTACAATCTAGAGTAGAACCTGGAATACCATCACAATGTCTCTATTTAGAACATGTCCCCTCATCTAATATCTTTGTCTTTCACAATTGTTTGTTTGGCTCAACACAGACATTCTTTTATTCTTTGTTTTCAACTATTATTTCTTATGCTCATCAGCAAGACACACTTCACATTTTGTGTCACTAAGTATGAAGTATGAATTCAGGATGTCTAGCGTAAAATTATTAAGAAAGTTGAGAAGGAATCACCTGTGCTGAGTGGTGTGAGCCAAAGGCCTGCACATCAAACCTCGGCACCTTGCTCAGAACCTGGTAGGGCCCCACCCAGCATCCCCAAACAGCTAGGGGAGCTAGGGCACCATATGACATGAGCTGAAGGCCTGCACAACATACTCCATTTAGTTGTTCAGCCTTGGTATGCCACTCAGAACCTGGTAGGGTACTGCTCAGCAATCTCAAGCAAGGAACTTTGGAGTGCAACATGGGTACGCTGAAGGTCTGCTCAACTTACTACCCCTATGTGAGGAGACTTTGTGCACCACCAGGGACCTGATAAGGCCTGCCCCACTCACGAGGGGAAACAGACAGACATCCTCATCCCAGGAAACAACTGAGACCTTGTATTTGACTTTCAGAGGGGAATACAGAAAATGACAAAATGAAAGAGCCAAATGCAATCTCAAACTTCCAGCCCATCCCAAAAAAGCCTAGGAGACATGGACATAGAAGAAAGTGCAAACCATAGACTTGAAATTTCTGAAATGACAGCAACTGAAGTAAAGGAACAACTCCAGGAAGCTGTAAAGGAACTCAGATCAGAAATAATCTCTCAGGTAAAAGAAGAAATGATAAACATAATAAAAGAAATGTTGAGCACATCTAAAGAATATATAGTTAAAAAATTAAGGAGCTCTGCAAAAAGATGGAAACCTTGAATGAACAATATAAGAAAGAAATAGAATGCATAAAACAGATAAAAGGAAATCTCCAGGAAATCAAAAATTCCATCAAAAACTGACAAAATGGCCTGAATGAATGTAAAGATAGATTTTCAGACCTCAAAGACAAGACTGCAGGTAGTGAACAAGAAGGGAAGATCTTTTAAAAATAACAAGGAAATAACAATTCAACCATTGCAAGATGATGCAAAGGAAAGCAATATAAGATTGCTAGGGGTAAATGAAAATGAAGATGATAACGCAAATGATATCAAAAGACAATTTACAGAAATAATAGTTGAAAATTTCCCAAACATGGGAAAGGAAACTGACATACAGATAAATGGAGCATATAGAACTCCAATTAGCCAGAACCAAAATAAATCTAAACGCAGATATATAATAATCCACATCCAAGAAATTCAAAATCAGAATAGAATATTAAAAGTTTTTAGAGAAAAGAGACAGATTATCTATAAAGGAAAGTCCATCAGAATCACAGCAGACTTCTCAACACAAACAATGGAGTCAAGAAGAACATGGAGTGAAGTATTTCAGATCCTAAAGGAAAATGACTTCTGACCCAAATTGATGTACCCTCCATACTATTGATGGAGATATAAGACATTTCCATGACAAAGAACTGTTGAAGAACTTCATGACTACCAAACCAACACTGCAAAAGAATACTGAAGGATATTCTAGATAGACATAAAAATAACTACAACTCCAAGAATAGAAACAGAAAAAAAAAAACTCTAAGCAAGGCAAACAATTAAACAAAGGGGAAAGGTAAAGAATCAACAGCAGAAAGATAACATGGCAAAAATAAGTCAATATATATCAGTTATAACTATTAATGAAATGGCCTCAATTAACCAGTTAAAAGAAACAGACTGACAGAATGAATCAAGAAACAACATCCATCCATATGCTGTCTACAAGAAATCCATCTAACCCAAAAGGAAACTCATAGACTGAAAGTCAAAGAATGGGAAACAATACTTCATGCAACAGGAACCCCCCAAAAAGCAAGCATGGGTATTCTGTTTGCAGACTTATCAGAAGAGATAAAGAAGGTCACTACATACTAGTTAGGGGAAAACTTCAAGAGGAAGAGATAACAATCTTATATATATATGCACCAAATTCCAGAGCACTCAGCTATACAAAGCAAATATTAACAGAAATGAAAAATCAAATAAGCAATAACACAATTATGACAGGGGATTTTAACACTCCACAGACACAAAGAGACAGATCAACTAGACGGAAAAACAGCAAAGAAATAACGGAACTGAATCAAACTTGTGAACAAATGGACTTAGTAGAGAGTGTTCCACCCAACAACATCAGAATGTATATTCTTCTCAGTTTCACACAGGACATTCTCTGAAATAGACCATATACCAGGACACAGAACATGCTTAAGTAAATGCAAAAGAATCAAAATTATCCCATGCATATTATCTAATCATACTGCTGTGAAACTAGAAATTAATGACAAAAGAAACTGCAAAAACTCCATAAAGACATGGAAATTAAATAATACCCTCCTGAACAATCAATGGGTCACAGAGGAAATTAAAGAAGAAATTAAATCATATTTACAAGCAAATAAAAATACGGATACAACTTACTGGGGATGCAATGAAAGCAGTCCTCAGAGGGAAATTCATTGCAATGAATTCCCACATCAAGAAGACAGAACAAACACAAATAAATGACCTGATGCTACAGCTCAAACATCTAGAAAAAAAGAGCAAAGCCAAAGGAAGGGAGGAAATTATTAAGATCAGAGCAGAAGTTAACATAATAGAGACAAAGAAAACAATACAAAGAATTAATGAATCAAAATGTTGATTCTTTGAAAGAATAAATAAAATTGATAAGCCCCTAGCCAACCTTATTTTGAAAAGGAAAGAAAAAACTCAAATTCATGCAATAAGGAATGAAAAAGGTGAAATCACTACAGACACTGTGGAAATATAGAAGATCATCAATATCTACTTTGAAAACCTTTACTCTCATAGGTTCAATAACACAGAAGAAATGGACAGATTCCTAGGAACATACAAATTACCGAAGCTGTATTAAAAAGAGGTAAAACTGTTGAATAACCCAATTTCAATGAATGATACTGAAAATATAATTAGAACCTTACCAGCAAAGAAAAGCCCAGGTCCTGATGGATTCATTGCTGAATTGTACAAGAAATTCAAGGAATACTTAATGGCAACACTTGTCAAACTCCTCAGTGAAATTGATGAACACATACTTCTCAGCTAAAGCAATATAAATGGCAAATAAATATATGAAAAAATGTTCAGCATCATTGGTCATTAGAAAAATGCAAATTAAAGCAACACTGAGATTCCATCTCACTCCAGAAAGAATGGCTAGGATCAACAAAACCACCAATAACAAATGCTTGAGAGGCTGGGGAGAAAGGAACTCTTCTGCCCTATTGGTGAGAGTGTAGACTGGTACAACCACTATGGAAATCAGTTTGAAGGCTCCTCAAAAAGTTGGGGTTGGAAGTCCCATTTGACCCAGCTATTCCACTTCTAAGCATATTCCCAGAAGAATTGAAAATATCACAGCACAGTGATATATGTGCACCCATGTTTATAGCAGCACAATTTGTAATAGCCAAATCTTGGAAACAACCCAAATGCCAATCAAACACAGAATGAGTAAAAAAGATGTGGTATTTTTATACAATGGAGTACTACTCAGCTATAAAGAAGGATCACATTGAGGCTTTTATAGCTAAATGGATGTGACTCGAGGCCATACTCATTAGTAAAATAAATCAAGCTCATGTGTGTATGTACTGCATTATCTCCCTAATGTGAGAAACTAAAAGAGTAAATAAGGTACGAAATCTTCAGTAAGTATTGTGAAAGGGTAAGAAACTCCTCAAAGGGGAAAGAAAAACTCAGATGGGGAAAGGGAGAGAAGAAGGAAAGGAAAAGAGAAAAGATATAAATTTGTATACATACACTTAAGATAGCTAAGATGATTTTACAAATTTTATTACTTCTTGGAACAAAATAGCCAATATTCAAAGTATTAGATCAATTTTGCAAGTTTATATCTGGTAATCTGAGTAACTCTTTTGAAGATAACTATGTTCCTACCACTTTGTTTTGAAAGCCTATAATGTTATTGTTTTGGGCTCTTAGTTATTGTTATTTATTTATCTCTTTTATTTCTTATTTTCCTTGTATTTTGTTTTGTTTTGCTTTTCCTCTAACACATAAAGGATAGATGTATGTATAGGTTTATGCATGCCTAGATCTTCTCCTAAAGAGTTTACAATAATTGATTTTATTAAGTGTGATGGTATACAGCCACTTAGAAAAAAAATGAGACATTATGGCAGCAATTGCTACCAATAATGCTTTTATTCTTTGTTTTGATTGGCTTTAGTCTGTTTTCTATTGTTTGAATTCAACATGTGTGAAGGTATGGACAGCTATTATGAAGAGAACAAGAGAGGTTATGCTAGCAATTGTTGATTTTCCTATTGTCTGGTTTTTGAATGCCTGTAATGCTTTCATTCTTTTGCTCTGAACAGTTTTATACTATTTTTTTCTGGTTTGGATTCACTGCATGTGAAGATATGAAAAACTATTTTGAAGAAAACAAGAGACGTTATGGTAGCCACTAGTGATTTTCTGTTGTCTTGTATTGAAATCCTGTGTTGTTTGCATTGTTTTTTTCTGATCTGCTTTGTTCTGTTCTGTTCTATTTTCTTTAAAATAAAAACAAATGTTTGGAGTAATATAAAAAATGAAAGGTGAGAAAAGGACAGCTGGTAGAGTAAGCTGAGACACAACTGAGACCACTGAGGCAGGCAGACTTTAAGCACTGTGTCAGAATTTTATTGCAGACTGGATAAAATCAGGCCAAGGGTTAAAAGACAATTTTCTCTGAGCGAGTGGCAAGAGCATATTCTATGGGGGAGTTTAGGGGAGAGGGCATCACAGAAAGATGGTAGTGGAAAGTTTTGGGTCTCTGAGTAGGGAGTCTGGGACTGGTTGACAGACTGGGTAATGCTGGGTACAGAAGGGTGCTGGCAGGCACAGCATGTGTTTTGTGGTTTTTTGTGTTAACAGCTCTCTTCAGATTGAGCTATGTGGGGCAGCTACTAGCTGGTTAGGCTATTTGGAGAAGCTGTTTGCTTTCTGTTAATGCTGCGCACCTACAGATGTGAGCAACAGATCTTCTTGGGGAGTTTTTCTCTCCTGACTATGCAGGTGTTTGGTCTGGAGACCTGACAACGGCAGTACTTTAGATCAAATGAGAAACTCTTCTTAGTACAGGGCCTTTTCAAGGCCCATGAAGCCTGTCTAGCTTGCTGGCTTTTCAGCTCCTTGAGGACAAGGATTGATCTGGGCTACATTCTAACAATGACCTCGCCATTTTAAGCTAGTCCAGAGGCTACACAGCTGAATAAAGTAACGGATAGAATTTTGTAGTCTGCATGATAGTTGTACACACAACATCTCCTTCCTAATTTTAATCATTTTGGTATAAGGTAGACCTGATAATTATGAAGTTTTTTGTTATTATCCACGAGTTTATGACAACTGAAAGTAGAAGAGTATTGTGGTTTTGAATCACGCTACTAATAAAGGCAAAGAGATTTGGTGTCTTTTCTGCTAATCCCATTCTTAAAGCTTTCTTAACTCTCACCTGGAGGTGAGGACAGGTGTGGAGGTGCTAAGGTTCATAATCTCTTCAGCTATTCCAGCATCTTGGAAGTACAATAGGTTGACAGCAGTGATTTCTGTTCTTTCCTTGATGTTTTTGTAATTAATAATAATAATAATGTATTTGAAATACATTAAGAACTACATTTTCCAAAAGTCATTGCGTTTCTGGTTTTCATAACTGAAACGGGGAGAGAGAGAAGCATTAAAGAAATCTTATTAATATGCAAGATGACACTCATTTAGATTAGTTATAAAACAACAGTTCTTACACTATGTCAAACAAATAACTCAAAACAATGAAAAAGCAGAGCGACCATGCATTGTCAAGCAATTAGGATGTCTGTCACTTGCTGGCCATGACAAAGCTCATCTGTGAAGCACTGTGATCCCTGGCCCTAGGACAGGAGCTCAGCATGCTGGGAAAGAATCCTTCTATGGAGGAGGCACTGAGGGGGTCTGAGAGGTGAGCTGGTTTTGCTCTTATGTTTTGGCATGGAGTAGAGCTGAGTTGGATTTATACTCTCCTCTTGGTTAACTATGTAATTGTTTTACATCCATTATATATTCAAATAGAGTTTAATGGGATATTTATAGTATTTTTTTTAAGATTCCCTGGCCAAATAAATCCAGAAAATACTGAGCTGCCAAAGTACATTAATGGGTTCTTGAAACACTATGTATTTATTCCTGGCATAGTACTTATCGCATTGAATCACAATTGCCTAACGATCCGCCTGTGTCGGTTTTAAGGCTCTAAAATCTTATTTTAACATTTGTGTCTGTTCACCTAGTGGTGAGGAGGCACTACATAAATACTTGCTGAATAAATGATTATCTTCATGGCAACAGGAAGTAATGTCTTGATCCCAGTCTCCGAGTCAGGATATTCACATTCTATCACCATAACTTCATGAGCCCCTTTCCCACATCCCTGCTCATCAGGCTCCCATTCCAAGCTCCCAAGGTCCCAGTGGGCCTCTGGGTAGAGCAGCTGATATGCTGCTTGCTTGAATATTAAAGGCCTCTGCTCTCTCTCCAATTTAACCCCGCTTCTCAGAGCCAGCCCTTTGGGACCTCTCCAAGATTTTCAAATGACACCCAGGCAAACCAGGCTGAATTATGAAATCATAGCATTACTAATATCAACTCCCAAGCCTCATATTTTAATATTGTATATGAAGTTCTGTGTAAAGACCAAGATTAATTTAATATGTAAAACAATAGATACCTCAAATTAATACAAAACATTGTAATCCAAATGAATTTTATTCAGATTTGAGTAGTGCACACAAAGGCTATAAGTAAATTAGTTTTATTGATCTATATTCATAGAATTATTTAAATGTACCCTCTGGTACTGAGAGCCAGGGGTTTTTCTGATGCTTGCCATTAATGCATTTTTCATTAGTGGCCAGTGCTGGGAAACCCAAATTTCATTTGGCTGCAAAAGATTAATTTCCTCTTGACAACCATGGCCAGATTTTTAAAAAAAAAATAGGGGAGTTGAAATAGTGACCTACAGCACAGTTCTCAGAACTATGAATTAGAGGACCAGGAAAAAATAACTGTATTGTGGTAGTTTTCTTTCTTTTCTTTTTCCCTGACTTTGTATCTATTGGGAAAAAAAATGGGTATTTTGAAGAGAAATATATCAGAGTCTATGGTTCTCAGACCTGTCTCCAAATAAGTGTATATGCCACAAGTATTTGTAATTGACAATTGACCCATTTTCAGTCTCAAAAATATAAACAATGAGGCAAATAGACAATTAGTTTCCAATTTTTTTTTTACCTCGCCTATCCTTCATTTGTCTCTCGACATGTTTTTTCTGAAAGTACTCTCTCACAAAAGGAGCATATATAATAATAGTAATAATAAAATTAAGGCTAATTAAAGCCATTCAAATTAATTTTGTTTAGAGACATATTGGAAATTTTGAAACTCCCATGGAGATAATTGCTACACACTAGGGAGTCACAGAACTGAGCCCCTGCTTTTCTGAGCTGCTTGGGTATTTTGAGGGCTAAAATGGTTCACTGCTTTGCCCCTGCCCCAAGGGTGCAGTCAATATACTAGTGCCATGGGGAGCCTTCTACTTTTCCCTCCCAAATACCTCATCATTGGAGCCCACAACCATTAACCTCTTTATTATAAAAATTGAATAATACTGATGTGGACCATGGAGACCAAAATGGGAAATATTTTTACATGTAGGCAGAGTAAACAGTCATTTTTATTGTGGGCTTTGTGAAACATTAAGTATCTCCTTTCTTAAAATGTCTCTCTCTCCGTCTCTTTCAGACTTGCCCTAGTCTAGAAAATTCCCTCTTTGAGAAAGATTGCTTCATTATAAAAGTTCTATGAATTTTAGAGTGAACTCGTTAATGTAGGCATTCCCTTGGAAGGATTAACACCATCAACCAGGGTCAGTGGTGAGCACCAGGGGTTCAGTGGGACTTGCAGATTGCTTTTTACATGTATAGCTTTCACTGACCGTTGTAGACAGAAAAGGACCCTTCTAAGATGTCTGTATTCCATTCCTCAAATGTTATATGGTCACAGGACACAGGGGAAATAAGATTTCTGAAGGTGTTAAAATTCCACATCAGCTGACCTGGATATGGCAGTTATCCTGGATTATACAGTAGGCCTGTTGCAATCATAAAATCCCTTATATATGGAAACAGAAGGCAGACGAAAGCAAGACAACTAGAGAGGTTACAATAAAAACAGGAAGCAGCTCAATATTGCTGGGTTCCCTAGGGGAGCCAGGAAAGCCAGATTCTTGCCTAGAGCTTCTAGAAAGCCCTACTGAAATCTTGATTGTAGCCCCATGTAAACATTTTCAATTCTTTTTTTTTTTATTTGAAAGAGAATAAAACAAAAGGGGGCAGTACAGAGCAGATCAGAACAGGACAACATAGGCAACACAGTACTTTACATTAAGTCAACTGGACATCAACAGTAGCTAACACCATATCTCTTACTCTGCTATAGAATTTTCAATTCTTGATTCTGGAATATGTACACGCAGTAATTCTTTTTATTAATTTATTACAATTGCAATGGAAACTAATCCTAGAGAAGCAAGAACAGGTAAATTTTGATAAATTTAATTCTAGGACTCCAAAAAACAGCTGGCAAAATGTTAGGGCCTTTAGTCTTCAAGTTGTAAAGAAATAAACCTTGCCAACAATCTGAATGAACGGTAGAGTGAATTTCTCCCCAGTTCAGACTCCAGCGAAGATAGTCCAGGTGGCAGCTGGATTGGAGCCTTGTGAGATTCTAAGCCCATGATCTAGATAAACTATTCCCAAACTCCTCACTACAAAACTATTGGAGATAGTAATTACGTCTTGTTGTAAACCAATGAGTCTGTGATGATATTTTTGCACAGCAATAGACAACTGATACATGTTGAGTGATCCATATCTGAAATGTTTGGGGTTTGAAGAGATTTAAATTTCAGATTATTTTTCTTAATTTTGGAGTACTGGCTATACTTTACTAGTTAAGTATCCTGAATCCAAAAAATCCAAAATTCTGAAATACAGTACTGAAAAATCTAAAGCACTGTGAAACACTCAAAAAGTTTGAGATTTTAGAACATTTCAGATTTGGACTTTTGGATTGGGGCTGCTCAACATACGGGTCCTTCTGTTTTCCTTCTGTTTGTCATTTCCTTCTTGCTGTGTCCCTGCCTGCATCTACGAAACACCCATCTCCTCAGCATCTCCCTTGTTCTCATGCTTTACAATGTCACCCCACAGCGTATTCAACCCCTGTAATATTTCTTGCTTGTTCTACCTGAAACTGCAATTTTTCAGTAGAGGATGAAGATACACGTGTTTTTATGAATGAGAAGTAGTTGAAGTCTAGTATATTTGAAACAGATCCAAATGAAAAAGTTTGGTGTGGGCAAAATAAAATCCGTAAATGAGATAAGCTAACAAGATGTTTCTGTTTCTAATTTTTCTTCTGAATGGACACTTCGGTTGTTGGAAATTTTACAATCTGAAAAATAAGAAGAAAATTCTCAATGAATATTGAGAACGCCCAAAATTTGTTGAATGAGTGATTAAATAAAGGGTTCTCATTTCTTTTCATTGAAAGAAATTCTTAGGGTTTGCTAAGAAAACTAGTGTTTTCTCAATTTCTCCATACATCTTATTTTTGATGTATTTTATTCCATTTGAAATTAGACAAGACTCATGTTTACTTTTTGAAACCAAAAGTAAGGTGTTAAAGAGAGAAGAAAATGTGTCTAGGTTTAATTGAGCCTATGTGCACTCTTGAGTTTTGACTGCTGGTGTATTGTAGAAAGCCTTCGCTTCAGGGCTAAAGAGGCTCCTTCACCAGCCCATTACTCCACTTCCTAATGGTTCGAACTCTCCTGTGCCCTTTCCCAAGCATCGGAGGAGTGAAATTACTATTGCCAGAGTTTAAATTAACCTGGTCCATTTCAGATGAGTTCTAGAAAACCTTCAAGAGAGCAGATCTAACTTTATCCACATTGCAAAGAAATGAGATGGCATGCGTGTGTATTTTTCCTGTTTTGTAGATGCATATCAAAAATATTCCTAGGAAATCCATAAATGAAGTAAGAGTGAACAGGATAAAGGAACAGCTCTTAGGCCTGAAAAAAAATCAGATTTGCTTCTGACTCAGATGGCAGAAGGAGATCTTGAGTAGATGAAAAATGGGCAGAGAATTATGTGTATTAAGACAAGGCAAGAAAATAAATGCAAGGGTGTTGAGAATCAGTTAAAAAAGTATGTAGGATTTATAAGTACTTCTGTATCCTCCATTTTAAAAGGAAATCCTATGTGGAAGCTCCTTTACTGTGAAACTAATAGACTAGGAAAAGAACTATACCAGAATGTATATGTTAATATCTTATCACATAAATGTGGTTTCATTTAAAATAAATCGGGCAATGGTTGCTTCTGAGACAAGGGAGAGGTGGAAATTTTTGGTGTGAGACTCCAAGACGTCAGATAGCGATTGTGTTTATACCTTTTCTCTTCCACTTCCTGGGTTGAATTGGCTGCAGATCTAGAGCAGAGGGAGAGACCATGACCCAATCAGATCTGAACTTGGCACCCAAGGAGGAAATCCAAAATGATGTAATGGATCTTTGTTCATCTCTAACTCCCACAGGGCTCAGCATGTCTCAGGCAATCATTGATTTCTTTAAAGAAATAATGTTTGGGCAGATCGTGATTATTATTATAATCAGTCCACTGCTCTGTAGCAGGCTAGTAACTGTGTACCTCACCAGTAAGGATTAAATGCAGCTAGCAGATGTATGTATTGCCCCAGAGTTCTATGAGTTTTGCACAGGTATCTAGATATTCCCATATTTGTTACCTATGATAGACCCTATTATAAATTACTTCACAATGCCAGTGTTTTTTTATTATAGATTCTCTCACTTGCCTCGGGAACATAGTTAATGGCGAAATCCTCTATGTTCACAACCTAGATTGAGTTATTTCTCTTCCTACTTCTCTTCCTCTTCCTCCTCTTCCTCCTCCTCCTTCTCACCCTCTTTCTTCTTTACTGGGAAGATTTTTCTGATACTTCTTAGTGGACCAAATATCTCCTGTTGAGTACATTGCTAACTCTTAATCATTGCATGAATTTCTGTGCATTAATAGTGGTATTTGAACATTTCTTTTTGGCTAGAAGCAGCTTGAGGCCAGGCGTTGGACTTTCTCTAAATCTTCAATATGTAGCCATGACATATTATGTTAGTTCATTAACTATTTCTTTAAGAAATTAGAAAATAAATGGTTAGCTTATTTGTTCTTCTAGATATAAAAAGTATAGCAACATGGGTAGATTAGGGTTGTAAAGGTGATTTATATTTTTATTGTACTACAGAAAATGAAAAAGAGTTCTGTACTTTGTCCCAAAATTTTCAGCCTAGGCTCCTGTCAGACCTACATTTAAAGAATATCATTGGAGGCTTTCCTGTGTCCTCTCTTGGGTACTGTGAAACTTAAGGTGACTTATACAGATTAAGGACTGTGTTCATAAAGCCTACATTAGAATAGCAAATTTGTTGAGTATAGGACTGTGTGTTTGTTTGTTTGTTTGTTTGTTTCAAACTGCATTTCCAAGAAAAATGTGTATTTCTCCAGATGTCACCAGTCCTCTTCTTTGCTACCCCAAGATGGTCCCCATGACACCTTCTCAAAAAATCCAGACACCAAGAAAGCATGATTTGAAAATAGCAGCCCCAGTTCATTCAGTAAAATATTAGCTTCCCTGTAAAGGAATGTTTTTTTTTTTTTACAAACCAGCTATTTTTGAAAGAGTGATGTATCTATACTGAGCACTTTATATGGTCTATCTCATTTAAGACTTGACAACCGTCCTAGGAGGTGGATAATAAATGTTATCTTCTGGTACTGCTAACATTAGATGTGCCACAGAAGGAAGGTGGAAATGGAGTGAAACAGGAAGATAAAAGGAAAGGAAAAAAATTGATAATTTTACACCTATGAACTATCTACTGTCACCTTTAAAGAGATTGAGATAAGCAAAAAGTCTAGGGAGCCTGCAGATAGATTGCAGACAGTTTTGATTTTTGCATAGTGCAGGTTTTCAGGTTTTGTTTTTCTTTCTGACACACAATCCAGAGTTGCTGTTTGTATTATTGGAAGAAGTGTTTGATAACAGGAGCCATCTGTATGCATCCTTGCATTTGTAGATTTTTTTTCTCAGCACAAAAACATATAGGAGCTGAACATATTACATCATGAACAAATATACTTAGTCTCTGTGCATAGCTAAAATTGTTAAAGCATTTTTGTTAAAAGAATCAAAGTAAACAATAACCTAGACTCATAAGAATGGTTCATTAGTGAAAACAACAATATGGAGATATGAGTCATTTTCAAATGACAATTTGGCATTGTTAGTGATATTTCTCTATAGGACCACTAACTTTAGGAGGGATTGGTTATGACATAAGTATAAGTCAAAACATTGTCTATAAGGGTTTACTCTGTGCCCTCCTCATATTCTCCACTTTTGCCCTGTGGAATTGTGGAAACAAGATCTGCTTTCTGTTCCTTTTGGAATGTCTTCTGCCACAAGAGAGGGAGCAGTTGGATGTAGCCAGCCCTGACACAGGTAATGGACAGCACTGATTTCTTGGTCCTGTCTGCAACTTTCTGTGCAGATGGGCTTGGCTTAGAGAGGCCACCTTGAACAGTAAGAAGACCGGAAGTCACCCATGGCTTATACAGGGATAGCCTGAGGATAATGTACTTATCTCCATCCCAGCTCCTCCTCGCAGACACCCACACAGCAAATCTCAGTGCTCTCTGCAGGTGAGGTAATAGTTCCTACAGGAGGAGGAAGAGTAAAGAGCAGGAGAGACTGACTTTCATTAGGAACCCTTGTAGATTGTAGAGAGCCTTTAGAGGTAAATGCATAAAGGAAGGTAAAAGAGATGTGCCTTTTCATATGCAAATTTCTGGAAGTGTCTGCTGCAATCCTTCTCCAGGTTATCTGCATGATCCTGGCTTCTAGGAATCTTAGTTTAGGCTACCTACAATATGGGGATACCAATACTTGCTTTACATAATTTTGTGAAATTGTACAACTTTATTAAAGTAACAGAGAGAGGGTGTGGCACGTGGTGAGTAATCAACAAATAATAGCTCTTGAGATAGAGGATGCCTGTTTTCTACAGAATAGCTGCTCTCCTTTTCATGCTGATCAAGAGAATTCCTTTTTCCTTGGGGAAATGTACCCTGATTGAATAATTTATCAGTTGAAGCTACTTTTCCTTCCTCTGACATGGGTAATGATGGCTAGTGAGATGATGAAATCCTCTGAAGTGCCTATTTAAGAAAGACTTGCTCTGCTGAATCTATGGGCAGACCTGAGCATTTGCCCATCCTCTTCCTTTCACTCAAATCTCTATCAATATGGCAGGAGCTGTGGCAGCCATTTTGGATCTTGTGAGGACCCTGAGGAAGAGTGATAAGAATGGTGGGACCAACTGAAGGCAGAATCATTGTCCTTAATTAGTTAGGAGCTGTCATTAAAAACTGAATTACCTACTTTTAGGATAGTTTTATGTGAGGAAAAAAAAAGCTAAACCTTTATTTCATTTAAATCCCTCTTATCAGAGTGTGCTGGTTTATGTACCCCAACTCCAATTTTTTTTTTTTTTTTGAGAGACAGGGTCTCACTATACAGTTCAGGCTGGCCTTGAGCTCACTTTGTAGCCCAGGCTGGTCTGAAACTCACAACAATCCTCCTTCCTCAGCCTCCCAAGTGCTGGGATTATAGGCATGCACCACCATACCAGGCACCAACTCCATTCTTATTGTTTTTATCATATTATGCTTATGATACATAGCAAAGTCATTCTTTGTGGGGAATTATCGGTACATTCACATTGTTTCTTGGTATTTTTTTTATTTGCTTTTCCTATCTCCTCCCCTTAACTCCCACATTCGCAGATCCCTTTCCCATTTCTACATAGTCTATCTCTCTGTTTCCTATCACATTTTATTTTGCTCTTTAAAGTTTTTATACTTTGGGTTTCTCATATAGGAGATACCATGCAATATTAAGTCTTCTGTGTCTGATTTGTTTCACTTAGCATTACAGCATGTGGGTGCACCTCTTAATACAATGACTTAAATTTATCTTTTTTATGGGCAAACAGTACTCCATTGTGTATGTAAAACACATTTTCTTTATTTATTTATATATGGATGAATACATAGGCTTCTTCCAAGATTTAACTGTTGTGATAACTCTAATCTTATTGATGTAGCTTATTATATTGTTAGTAATTTTAAAGATAATCTCAACATAGTGGAGCAGGAGGTCATTCTGATATTCTCATAGAATTAATGTGTAGAATATACAAGCCTCCAGCAAATGGTACAAGAAGTGAAAGTTAAGAGAAACCAGTGAAAGCACAGTTGGTACTTAATTCCTTTGAATACCACAAGAAAAGCTAGGCAGATAAAATCTGCCCCACTCAAAGACAAAAGTTCCAGATATATCCATAATATGTCCACATACCACATACTGAAAACAAAAGCACATTTAATACTTTCTAAGGACCTATATTCTAGTGCACCATTTTAATGGTATTTTGGGTCTGGGGAGCACTGTTCTAGGGAGCAAGCCTATAGACTGCAGCTTCTGCTACCAATTTCCTTATCTCAAAAAATGCCTCAACCACTTGTGACCCTTTATTCATCTACTTTTCTTCCTTTAGATTTTAACTTGAAAATCCTTTCTTGCTTCATATTTTTGTCAAATATCAAACAGTGTCCTTACTTTTCCAACCGTGTCTTCTCTTCCAGGTTGTGGGTTCTGTGTTAGTAGGGATCACACCTGTTTCTTCCACAGCCATGTCCTCAGCTGTGGTGGATTACCGAACAGTCAACTTGTGATGCCCAGATGAACTGAATCATCAGGGTTCTGTGTGTGGGAGACCCACTTTTATGTTGACAAAAGAGAACTAGAGGGGAAGATGGCGTGCTGTGGATTCTCCTGGCGAAGCTTGTCATTCTGTTTTTCCCTATGTGAACTCAGCTCTTCTCATTGTTGAAAGAGCTTGGGTCCTCGCTGTTGCTGAGGATGGCTGCAGTTCTCTTGGGGGAGCTGTGATCCTTTCTTTGAGAGTAACTTCTTGGCTTCAGAGCAGTTCTATTACCCTGTCGGCACAGATCATTCTGTTCCACTATTACAGACTTTCTAGCTTTCACCACTGACCTTCAGATCTTCCCAGTGCAGATCCTTGACACAGACTTGCATGACACATTGCTGTAGGCTGTAGGCCACCAGATGAACTCTGGAGGACATTGACCTGGGCTCTAGGTCTTTAGCTGGACTTGTGTAGGACATTGGCATGGAATGCAGGCCCTCAGCTGCATCCTTTGGGTCTCTGGTGCATGGACAAATCTCTTGCACCCTTCTGCATTTGACTTTTTGGGTGACTATTATAGAATAATCCTATAAGTTATGTGTCCTATGTTAAATCTATTCCCCTGCAAACTCTGACTACAACACCAACACCTAGCTCTATGCCTGGTTCTCAAAAGCACTGATTAAGTCATGAATGAATGAACGAATGAATGAAGATTGTTCTTTCTTTGGCTGAACAATAGTAAATTATTATTGGTCAGTGGATATGAACAGGCAAGATTTCAGCCTAAAGGACAGAATGATCAAGACACCATTAAGTGATTCTATGATTGTCTTTGATGGATTTTAGTGTTACTATTAGCACTGCTGACTCTTTGGCTCAGAGAAATAAGACTCCTTAGTCAATTTTCTAAGATGAAACAAGTAGATTTTATGTGAATATAAATATCCAGAAGATAGAGGACTTTCTACCTGACCATAAGGCAGATGGGTATCTCAAACCACTGACAAGAAGAGAGAAGTGATTTGTGCCTGTTGGTTGATGGCCCATTTTTCTAACAGCCATCAGTTAGGTAGGCAGTTGGCACAAGAACCAGTTGAATGGAGTTGGCTGTGCTTGTAAGTCATGGTCATCTGGTAAGCAAGAAAAAAATAGTCTTCAAGTTGGTACAAATTGAAATGACGCTCAATGAGTAAAGTCACTTTCCAACAGCCTTTACAATGACCTTGAACTCATCTCATTTGCATGGTTCGTTGTCCTTACCTATGGCACTGTAGAGAGACAGAATGAAGGGCACAATAAAGGATAAATAGTCAATAGTTCCAGGGTAGAAGTGTCATTTCTAGAGTGCTTGTTGCTTCTTTTTTTGTATTTAAAACTCACCCTTAAACTGATACAAAGAGAGATTAAGATACATCATACAAGTGGTAAGAATAGAAGTAAAAATTATCATCTCCTGTAACTGTCCTTGGAAAACTAGATCCTGATACAGCGAAGGACTGGCCACTCACTTCCTGATCCTCCGTTCTGTGTGCCTTCAGTGAAGGAATTCAGTGAAGACACGTAGGCCGCTGTACAGAAGTCTAGATGGAATTAATTGGAAAGGAGATACGGAGAAAGTTATGCTTTCAAGCAAGAATCAAAGGCACACAAAGGCATTGCACCAAGGGTTTGTTTTTTTTTTTTTTTTTTGAGTTTTGATATCTTTTATGCACACAAGATTTATTCTTGGGGTTCAAGGAACTAGAGTGTTTATGATGCTGAGTGTGATTGTACTTAAAAACTGCATTGGAATTGCAATATGCTTTCCTGTCCTATTTTAGATGGTCAGTTTTTCCTCAGGAGCTTGAATTACATAAGAAACTTATGGAAGATCTTTATGAAAGCTTTCTTAATTTAAACTAGGTCCCAGGACAAGGCAGGGAGGTCTTTAGAAAATATTTTGTTTCCTGATATTGCCATGGGCTATGGCAGCTAGGAACATTGTGCACTCTGTTCTAGAACTGGCTGGCCAGGTGGCCGGATATCAGAAGGAACATGTGTAATACGTAACCTTAAAATGTCACTGTGCTCTGTGGGATTGCTTTAGGTCTCAGACCAATGTAACCAATGATTACAAATGTTTTATAAACTGAAGTCTTTGTTTCTTTACTTAAAAGGCAACATGTACTATTTTGAATACCCCCACTTTGTCCTTCCGGCCCCATAATATCTATCTACCCACCTAGCATAATCATTATGAGAATTCCCTTTGCTAGGAAAATTCAACACGCTTCCTAAAAGGGGAATTTTCCATTTTCACAATTTTTAATCAAGAACAAGTTCTCCTGACTCCTCATAAGCCACAGCCATTACCATCGATCACTGCAAGTGCCCTCAGAATGTTTGTAATGTCACTTCTCAATCACTTTGATAAGTGTCACTGAGCTAAAACACGAAACCTGCAGCCTCATGTCTCCTCTTTGTGGCCCTGAGTTTTAAAGTCTTTATTATGAACATTCCTAAGCCTGCTGAATGTCTGAGTGAAATCACCCAGCCTCACTTGGACCATTTTGTTGTTTCATCTGTGCTTTCTGCCTCCCTTCCCTGCATCTTATTTTTTTGTGGGAATAATTTAGATAAAATACTTGACCTTGTTTCATTTCCAAATCCTTGAGTTTGCATTTGAAACCTAGTGTTGCCTTACGCAGTGAAAATGCCATTGTACCAGTTTCCCCTTAACCCTGGATTTGCTTCTCCAGATTTCAGTTTCCCATGGTCAGCGATGGTCTGAAAATATAAAATGGAAAATTTCAGACATATAAACAATTTATAAAGTTTACATTGCATGTCATTCCATCTATCACATGGTAGTCACTCATTGCTCTGTTCTGTGTGGGCTGTGAATCATCCTTTTGTTGTGCAGATCCATGTTGTATAAACTACACGCTGGTAAATCACTCAATAGGCACCTCAGTTATCAAACAACTGTACTTGTGCTCAAGAACCTTTATTTTACTTAATGATGTCTTCAAAGTGCAAGATTAATGACTGATAATCTGGACATGGCTAAGATAAGCTATAAAGTCTTCCTTTATGGGAAAAATAAAAGTTCTTAATAAGGAAACATCAATAACAACCAAAAAAATCATTAGTAGGATGTACTGTAAGAACAGATATTGTATACAAATGGCAAACAAATACATGAAGAAATGTTCACCACCACTGGTCATTCAAGAAATGCAAATTAAAACAACACTGAGATATCATCTCACACCGGAAAGAATAGCTGCCATCAAGAAATCAACTGATAACAAATGTTGGCAAGGCTGTGGGGAAAAGGAACACTGCTCCACTGTTGGTGGAAGTGTAGACTGGTACAATCACTATGGACATCAGTATGGAGAATTCTCAGAAGACTAGGAGTGGAAGCTCCATTCAACCCAGCTATTCCCTTCCTGGGTATTTTCCCAGAGGAAGTGAAAAGTTCATATCACAGTGATATATGTGCACTCATGTTCGTAGCAGCACAATTTGTAATAGCTAAGTCTTGGAAACAACCAAGATGCCCATCAACTGCAGAGTGGATGAAAAAAATGTGGTATTTTTATACAATGGAATATTACTCGGCTATAAAAAAGATGATCTTGAGGCCTTCATAGGGAAATGGGGACAACTTGAGACTATCCTCATTAGTGAAATAAATAAGAGCCACGTTTATAAATATCACATTGTTTCTCTAGTGTAAAAAGTAATAAGAACTGTAGGAGTAATGATACCCAAAATGTGTAATTGCTACTGTAAAAAAGAGAGGAAAAGAAAGTGCTCTAAAGGATATAACTGCATGTGTGTTTAAGTGTGTAAGACAGATGTCCATATTACTGTTTTTATTAGAATGTTGAGCAGAACCATTAACAGGATCATTGTTTGAATGTGTACTTTGTGTGTTTTAACTTTGCAACTTGAACAACTATTTCCAATGATGACAGTATGTAACTTATCAAGTGGCGATTTCTTAGTGTTTTTGTTTTTGTTTTTATTGTGGTTTTTTTTTTCTTTCCCCTTCAGAATTCTGTATTGTTGCTACCCTCCTTCTGTTTTGTTTGTTTTTTTTTTCTTTCACCTTCTCTTTAAATAAAAATAAATAAAATATAGGAATAACTTTTGGGAAAAAATGATTCAACAACAACAACAACAAAAAGAACAGATCTTGTGTGTGTAAAATTGGGAAGAAGGAAAAAGATATTCAGCAAGCTTTGCCATCACATCTTAAATTGTAAAAGATACAGCA
>PVJX010023918.1:0-28692 GCA_004027295.1 Dolichotis patagonum | reverse complement strand
CATGGCTTTATTCTATTGTGTTATGTTTGATATTATTGTAATTGAAGCTATGCTCAACTATAGCAGAGTAAGAGATATGGTGTTAGATACTGTTGATGTCCAGTTGACTTAATGTAAAGTACTGTGTTGCCTATGTTGTCCTCTTCTGATCTGCTCTGTACTGCCCCCTTTTGTTTTATTCTCTTTTAAATAAAAAAAAAAAGAATGAAAAAAAAAAGAGATAAACAAATGCACCTTAGGTCGCACTGGTCACTCTCTCTGTCTCTTCTTCTCCTTATTTTCCCTGCTTCTAGTAACCACCATTCTAATTTCAACTTCTACAAAATTAACTTTTTAAAATTTTACATGAGTGAGAGAGATCATCTTGTACTTGCCTTTGTTTGCCTGACTTGTTTCATTTAATGTAATGATCTCTAGTTCCACCTTTACTGCCACAAATGATAGGATTTCATTTTTAATGGTGGAATGGTATTCCATTATGTACATTTTCTTTATCTAGTCAATGGATTGTTTCCATGTCTTCAGTATTGTGAATATTTTGCGATATACATAGGAGTGCAGGTATCTCTTTCCACACTGATTTTCCTTTGGATAAATACTCAGGATTAGGATTTCTGGATCCTATGGAATTTCTATTTTAATTCTTTGAGGAATTCTTATATTGTTTTTATAATGGTTGTAATAATTTACATTTCCATCAACAGTGTTCAAGAATTCCTTTTTATCCACGTCCGTGCCAACACTTACCTTTCTGATAATAACCATTCTTACTGAAGTGATGTGATAATGCCTTATGACTTTTATTTGCATTTTTCTGATGATAAATGATGTTGAGAATTTTTCACATAACTGTTGGCTATTTCTATGTACTCATTTAAGAAATATTGTATATATTTAGATCTATTAACAATATTTAAATTAGTTTTTGGTTTTATTTGGTTGTTGTTTTTTTTTGCTACCGAGTTTTAGGAATTCCTTATACTGTATAAAATATTTCCTTCCATTCTGTCTTTTCCCTCTGTTGACAGCTTCCTTTGTTGTATAGACGCTTTCTACTTTAGTGTAATCCCATTTGTTCATGTTTCCTTTTGTTTTCTGTGCTTTCGGGAGCTTGTCCAAAAAAATCATTGTGCAGTCCAATATCCTAAAGCATTTCCTCTATGATTTGTTCCTGTAGCTTCATTGCTTTTGTCTTATATTTAATTGAGTTAATTTTTGCAACTGGTGAGAGACAATGGTCTAGTTTCATTCTTCTGTATGTGGATATGCAATTTCCCTGCACTATTTACTAAAAGACTGTCCATTTTTACAGTCTGCTCTTAACGTCATTGTAAAAATCAGCTGGCTGAAAATGTGTGGCTTTACCGCTAGGCTCTCTGTTGTTTTCCACTGGTCTATGTATTTATTTGCAAGTTATGTTAATACCATGTTGTCTTGATGACTTCAGCTTTTTAACAGTTTTGCAGTTCGTTGTGGATAAAATAAAATTTTCCTCTCAAGTCACTGTGTTACTCCACTAAGACAAGTGTCTTCTACATTCAAAGCCTTGGGGAACCAAAACCCACCTCAAAAAACATATTTCCCAGCCAGGCTCTTCTTGTCAGCTGCCTGAAGGAAGGAAGAACAGGCTAGCTGACTTGATATGGATTCATGTGGCACTCCTGTCTTCTCACTCTGAGACTAACGGAATGAGGGCAGGGCTGTGCAGCTTCTGTGATGTTCCATCCTCATGAGGCACAGTCCCGGGAAAACTGTCTCCCAGAACATGTCAAATCCCAGCAGTTAGGGAAATATCTGAGATCTGGACCAACTCAGCGAGAACAATTGTTATGGGTGGAGAACTGGAACTTCTACCTGATGACACCCAGTTAGCACCTAAGGGGCATTTCTGAATCACATGCGTGTAACCACAGTTGTTGATAGAAAGACACTTCCTTCAAAAGGTAGCTGCCAAAATGCTTCTTATATGTAGAGAGAACAGAGTGTGTTTACCATTGTGGGGACTCTTTGGAAATTGAACTGGGAGGCGGGTGGCACTGACTGCTGTTTTGAGAGACAGACGCATTAGGGTGATCTCACCTGAGGAACTAGGGGAGCCACCCATCTGGAATGCTTCCCATCCCCTCTGCACTTGTCCCTGCAATGACGGGGAAGGGGATCCTGAAAAGCATCAGAGATCCCTACACAGTCCTGCTCTGATGACAACTTGAAATCTCTGGGGAAGGGGGAAACTAGAAAGCGACTTACAGTCTGGCTGGATAGCCCACCCCAATGAATCAATTCCAGACATCTTTCTTGCCATTATTTGGGAACGGCCTTAAATTCACCTACCACTTCCTACAGGATTCTACATGGAAAAGCCTATATCACAGCTGAGGGCTCCTCATTTCTTTCTGCCTTTTTTCAATTGTCTCATAAACAGGTTATTCCACATAATATTATTACTACAATCTGAAAAGCCCAAGGCTGTACCACCAGTGAATGCCTGGCTCAAACCAGCCCACTTAATCCCAAAGGTTAGGCTCTTTCCTTAACTCAACGACTGCCCCTAACCTACCAGCCTTGCCTCCTCTGCCAAAAGTCAGGGAGCAGTGGACATTTGGTTTTTTAATAAATTGGAATTAATTTGCTAGGAGGATCCTGCAGCCAGGGGAGCCAGGACATCAAGGACTGATGCTTAGCAGGGGAACTGTGGAGACCAGAAAAGCCCAGAGGCTGGGACACAGGGGAGCCTGGAGAACC
Source organism: Dolichotis patagonum (assembly GCA_004027295.1). Lineage (NCBI taxonomy): Eukaryota > Metazoa > Chordata > Mammalia > Rodentia > Caviidae > Dolichotis > Dolichotis patagonum. The sequence continues at coordinate 25,950 of PVJX010023918.1, read as the reverse complement.
ACAGCTGCAGCAATCTCGGACCGCAGAAGGGAGAGGTGGATGGAGTCTGGAACACCACAGAGATGTCCTTGCTTTCAGCCTGTCCGCATAGACCTAGAGAAGAGTCTATTCCTCCTCCTGCACTCATTTGCCACCTCTCTGAGTGGCAAAGGGGCCTCTGTGAGGAAGATTTGGCGCCGGTGGGGGCTCCTTGGGGAAAGCGCGCGCAGTGGGCTGAGGGGCACTCACTGGGTGGCATTCCCAAGCCAAACCATGGCAGCCCTTGGGGACAGCTGGAACAGCTGGACTTAAGAGGCAGGAGGAAGCCGGGATTTGTAAGATTCCTAGGACCCAGGATCCCTGTAGCTAAGGCGAACGATGACGCTGGGACCCTAAACCCAAACCAGGGCTGTCCTGGGCCACAGAATTTTTAGAGGCGATGAGTCAAGTCCAAGATGTGGTAGAAAGCTGACCCTGGGGCGGGGACAAGGGCTTTACCCCTCAAAGGCTGGCAGGGGAGGAGGTTCTCTGCTGACAGCCAAAGCTTGGTCCAGAAGGCATTTAAAGGGCCAAAGTGGGGCGGGGCCGATCACACCTTTTGCTGCTTGCGAGCTCGCAGATGGCGCGCCCATGAGTTTTGGTACAGAGCAACCCGCCCAGGCCCGGGAGCGGCTGGGCATGGCTGCGTATTGTGACGGCTTAGGCGCCTGCTCTGGACCACAAGGTCAGGCCCGGGCCGTCGCGCACTCATCAGGCTACGTGCGCGGGGATTTGGAAAGTGCGGGCGTTGGCCCGCGCCTATGGATGAGCGCGCCGGCGCTCAGCCCTTCACCCTACGCGTCGGGCGCGGGGACCCCACAACCCTATGCGGCCCCTAGCTATGCAGCGCCGGGCCAGCTCCTCGGAGCCACGGGCGGTCTGGCGGGCACTGACCTCACGTGGCTGGCCCTCTCCGGCCAGCAGGAATTGCTGAGACTGGTGCGACCGCCCTACTCCTACTCGGCGCTCATCGCCATGGCCATCCAGAGTGCGCCCCTGCGAAAGCTGACGCTCAGCCAAATCTACCAGTACGTGGCCGGGAACTTCCCTTTCTACAAGCGCAGCAAGGCGGGCTGGCAGAATTCCATCCGCCACAATCTGTCCCTCAACGACTGCTTCAAGAAGGTGCCCCGCGATGAGAACGACCCAGGTAACCGCGGAGGGCCCCCTCGCCCTGGCCACGACTCCACGGCTTCCAGCCGCGGACTCTATAGCGTGTGATCGATCTTGGACGACACAGTACCTCACTGCACGGTCCTTGGGAGGGGAGTAAGGGGCAGAGGCACAGAAGCCAGTGGAACCCGCGGACCTTGATTTCCAGTCCAGGCCTCTTAGCGCTCTTAATGTATGCGCTGCTTTGGAGGAAAAAGTTGGAGAGACCTCCCTCTGGGTAACCTTGGGAGCTAATTCTGTGCCTCAGTGCCCTTCCCTGTGAAATGAGGAAAGCTTTCGCTCCCCGAGTCTCTAACTTAGCTTGGGCTCCGCAGGGGTTCCTGCCTCGGTCCTTCTGGGGTTTCTTGTTGTTGCTGTTGGTAGTGGTGGTTTTTGTTTGTTTGCTTGCTTGTTTTTATTTTCAATTTTCTTTCGTCCTTCTGGAATGTGCAAGTTCTTTCAGTCTGTCTCAGGGCCCTTCCCAGGGGAAAGCATTTGGGATTTGGGATGGGAATAGGGGTTCTTGGTCACCCGCAGTAGCAGGTTGGGATTAACCTCCACGCACCGTGTGGTCTGCCAATGCTATGCTTTCTGAACGGGGCGCTTTCTCCGCAGGTAAAGGCAATTACTGGACCCTGGACCCCAACTGCGAGAAGATGTTTGACAACGGGAACTTCCGAAGGAAGAGGAGGCGAAGAGGGGAGGCCGGCACAGCCTTGCCTCCCGGAGCCCGCAGCCCAGGCAGGGTGAAGACGCCGGCGCTGGAGCCCCCGGGCGCGGCCTCCCCAGACCTGCAGGCCTCGCTGTCCCCGCCCGCGCCCGAGGCTGCCGCCTGCTTCTCCAGTTTTTCCTCGGCCATGGGCGCCCTGGCCGGCGGCTTGGGGACCTTTTCCGGGAACCTGGCGCGCGACTTTTCTATCGCGAGGCCCACGACGGTTGCTCGCAGACCGCAGACCCCAGGTTCTGCGTCCGGCCTCGGCCCTGGCCACCAGGCGGCGGCCACCAGCTTTCGCGTCAGTCATTTTGTCTATGGCCTGGAAGGAACCGAAGTTTGAAAGAGGCTGGCCAGGGTGCCGGACGCAGAGGTGCTGAAGTTGGCCCCCGGATTACCCCTGAGGATAGTCCCTTGCGTGTGCTGGCATCGCAGCCCTTTGTGCCGCGGGAGGAGGCGCATCACCCTGCTCAGGCACCGCAGGAAACTTCGCTGAGTGACAGCTCCGCTGGTGGCCTGCTGTGAACTTGCTCCACGCTGGATCCTGGGCTTTCCGAACAGCACTCTGGAGGGCCCCTCTTAAAGGGCCCACGGATGGGAAGGTGTTCAGCTCCACTCCCATTTGTATTCACTGAGAAGGTATCTTTGTGACAGGCAAAGAACCCAGTCACTGGGTAGATTAATTTTGGTCTCTCATAAGGTATTGGGGGCCCAGTCTGCTGACCTGAATCTTTGTGGCATCTGGCATTCTCTGGAGCTGTGGGCCCTGGGGGAGGGGGTTGCCCCTCCAGGTGCCTGCCTGCTTTGGAAGAGAGCACAGAGAGGATGTCTTCAATTTGGAGCGGGCCTTTTGTGAGCCTATCTGCTTCCACCGGGTCACGAATCTGCCCACTGAGTCCATCACTGCCTCTCCTGCTGGAAACGAGCACGGCGCTACTGTGTGGGACCTGGTAGTGATTCTGATGAAGAGTGTGCGGCAGGAGGACTGGGAAACCTGGATAGATCAAGCCAGGAGTGGCCACGAACTGAGACCCTGATCACATAACTTCACTGTGCCCTGGTGGCAGCAGAGGACAATACTCTCTGGTGTGGCAGTCAGGCTGCCGCACCCAAGAGGGCTTCAACAATGTGCGGGTAGTTTGAGACCTCATGATGCTAGCGAACCAAATTTATAATCAACCTGTAATCTCTCTCCGAATACAAGTAATTTTAAAGGTCCACTAAAGAAGTTCCTTAGCTTATACATAAAATGATTTTGACTTGTGAGCTTACTTTTAACAGAATAAATTGCTAAAAATAAGCACCAATATGTGTAGCTATAATGCCACTACAATTACCAGCATCCCTAGTTTAGATTCTGTCTTTTTAAGAACGTTGGAAAGAAGTTTTTAATTAAATCTGATAACAATGGGAAGTTTGACAATTAGTAGAGCTTTTGCAAAACTGGTTGATAAGGTATATATTACATATGTTGCATAACTGCTAGAATTTGATGTTCTTTTTCTCCTAACAATAGATATATTATTAAAACTGAGGGAGAACACTTTTGAAAAAGAAATTGTTCAACTTTTGGTTTGCCTAAAAATCAATGTTTGATGTTTAAAGATTGTTCAGCCAGTCAAGCTTTATAGAACTAGTAATGAGGTCGATGAAATCTTTATCAGGTAGCACAATTAAAAATAATCCCAGTAGTGCAGGGTATTTAGAAAATGGTGGAGTCAGATTCCAACCAGAATTCAACCCTCCTCTGCAACAGTTCATGTGTCTGGATATATATTCTAGGTTGGGCCCTGCACCAAAATGTGGGCCCTGCCTGGTACAGTCAGCTTCAGATTCGTTATCCCAATACAATATTTTTCCAAGGAAAAAACTACTGATATTAAAACAAATAAGCACTGTATAGCTAAATGTATTTTCATTATGTCAGGACTCTGAGCTCAAGCTAGTCCCTAATGCAGGATGTATGTGGACCATGCCACATGACTGCCAGGCACAGCTGCAAAGAGGCCAGAAAGATGCAGTCACCCTTGAACTTGGGCCACTGTGTGGCCCTCAAGCCCAGTCTTCTCTCTTATACTCTGTTACCTCTGAAATCCAGATTATAATATTCTGATGTTGTTTTAATGCAACTGCATGTCTTCTCCAAAAGAAAGCACCTCTGACTATGCTTTGGGCACATGACGGTATGCTGTTGCAATGTGTTCTTAGTAGTAGTAAACAACACTGTGACACTGAATGATTTCAAATACAGAAACAAGTTTCGAACTTGAGAGGGAAAGAAAATGCCCAGATGTTGGACTGCTAAATATTCTCCCCATTGTTAAAAAATAGTATTAATTTGAAAACCAAAGAGCATAATAATAAAGTAATCCATGGTGTCTGAAATCCAACTGGTCCCTGTGCAAGAAATTCCCCGTGTGGTTTGCAATTTCTTAAAAGTTTTGAGAATGTGCAGTAGTGTTTTTAAAAGACAGAAACCTGGGTTTCCAAATACGAGTTTATGTTACACTTGTTCACTAGACATTCAATGTGTTTGTTTATGAGGAACATAAAGTTTTGCATTTTAACAATGCTGCCTTGAATATTGACATTTTCCATCTGTATCTGTATCCAGTACAATCAAGTGTCATTGTCATTCAGGGATCCAGATTCAGTGATTACTGTCATTCTTTAGTGAAACAGGAAAATATGTTCATGCCCATTTTACACTGAGTTTTAGGCTCAGTGATCTACAGAGCTACAAAATCTCCTGACACTAATGCAGACTTTATGTAGCCATATTCAGAAATGCACCTGCATGTAGCATGCACACATATTGCAGATCCCTGTCTTGACCAGGTTCCTTAAGGGCAAAATCATGGATGACAGCATCTGTCCTCAGTATCCTATCGAAGAGTATTTTCAAATGATACTCTGAAAATATCACATTTATATTCAGGATTTTACTGGGTAGGAAAGGAACATGTGAAAACATCATAACATGCAATAGAGTTTAGTCCCATATAACCTAATAAATGTAGCTCATTGTGTAAATCTTTATAGAGTTCCAACTATGAACCTAGCTTTACAAGTCCTAGTGAATAACTTGGGCCCATTGCTGCCCTCAAAGTCTCCTTAGGCTGGACCAAGATAAATGAGCTATTGCAAACTAAATAGCTATTTGGCTCAAAAAGCTGGCTTTATGATCAAGTGGATAAACCATCTCAATGTAAACACACAACTCCACATATAGGATTGTGGGAGTTTTGTTTGTTTGCTTGCTTATTTAATTTTTAGAGGTGCTGTACTTCTGAACTATATTCCCGGCCCCTTTTATTTTTTTTGAGACGGTATCTCACCAGTTTTCCCAAGCAGGACTTGAACTTTTGATCCTCCTGTCTCCGCTTTGCAAAGTAGTCGGGTTATAGGAATGGGCCACCCCCACCCAGCTCAGATTGTCTTTTAAATACACTTTACTGTGTTCTTCAATCTGCTGGTTCAGGAAGTATTTGGCTTCTTGCTTCATAGCTGCATTGTGGTTTAGGTGGGGACTTGAGCATTGCTCCAGCTGGAGCAGGTCTGATCTGCTCCGTCCTGCACAGCAGCATTCAGGCACCTTAACCTTAAGACTTATCCTCCTATCAGAAGATCTGTCCTCAGTCGATGACAGGAGACAGCAGCTAAAGTGACCGGAGCTAGCTTTTCTCTAGGTCTCTTAGGTATGATTTCTTTGGAACATCCCTGCATTCATGATTGAAGTTTTAGGAAATCTTTTAATCTGTTACGATTGTTGCTTTTTCTTTTTCTTTTTCATACCGGGAATCGAACTTAGGACCTGGCACTTCCCAGGCAGGCTCTGTGCCACTAAGCTATATTCCCAGCCCATAAATATTTTAATATGCTAAACAGCAATATTCAAAGCTAACTGCCTGACTCCTAAAAGAAACTGTTTTCTTTGGTCAGCTTTCATCATTGGCTGAACACAGAGAATTGAAATGTGTTTAATTTCTCTCAATTCACAGAAGGAAAATGAATAGTGTTAAATTGGACGTTTACAAGAAAATTCAGAATTGTATTGCTGGTTTAATCCAGAGCAAATTAAATCTATGAATTTCCGAGGCTGTTTTTACTCCCAAGAGTCAAGGTCACTCATTCATTCATCTGACATACTGATCATCATGTCAGCAACTTTGTTAGGACTAGGGGTGTAGCTCAGTGGTAGCATACTCGTCTAGCATGCACAAGGCCTTGAGTTCAATCTCCAGAACATAAGAAAAAAAAACCCTATTACATATTTAATGTATATTAATTCATTAAGCATTTACAACCCAGTTTTGCAAGTAGTATCATCCCCATTTCACGGATGCAGCAACTGAGGTTCAGACCAGTGCAGTGAGTTTTTTACAAATGGTCACAGATAATACTTTGCTAAGACTGCAGATACCTGTCTACCCCTGCCTCTGATTTCCCTGCCTCCAACTTACTCCTTCAGGTCTAGAGAAATCTCATTTTCCGAGAATCTTTCAATAGTCCTAATAGTCCAAGTCCAAGTTATGTGCCCCTTTGGTGTGCTCCTACAGCTGCCAGACATACCCTATTATCCCCCAGAAAGCAAAGCCCTCTCTGCATCTACTTTTTTAATAGATGTGGGATGGTGTCACTTACCTTATCATTCAGTAACATCTCCAGTGCCAGGCAATACAGACATACAGTAGAATGAGTGAATGAATGAATAAGTGCATGAATGTATGTGTAAGTATCATTGGACTCTAAACTTCTCATACCCTTTTCCACCCTCCACCCTGTCCCAGGTCTCCTGTGATGGGTCTAAGTCCTTTTTACAGAGGCTATGCCTTTTTCTGAACCTAGAGCTATAACCACGCAGCTCTGGAGACACAGCTCTGGAAACAGTGGTGTGCTATGCACGCGATCCTGGAGGGCTTTACACTGTGTTGGGAGCTCACAGCTGGAGGATAGGAAATTCAGAGCTAAAACTGATGATAAGGCCATTAAAACTGATCAGTTCAGGCATGTTTTGCATGGAACACAAAAGCGATTGTAATGATTGAAAATCATGTCACAGAGAACCTTGGCTGACACCGTATTCCTACCCCAATGAGTGGTTAGACAACTGTACCTCCATCTGAGGCATATTCCAGACTACCCTTCCTATCCACACCTGTGTGAAGGCAGAACAGGGCCACACTCCCAACCAGGCAGGAAGAGCAATTGGTCATGTTTCTTCTTCTACAAGGGCTTGGCTCAATCAGACTAAAAGTTGGGCAGTACATCAAATGTATGTCCAACTGGTAATTTTTACTGAAGAGCCGAGGAGCCTGCTTGTCTCCAGGCCTCTAATGGTTCCTGCAATCCATCACCTGTCCGGAGGCCCTCGCTTCTGCACGCCTCAATGGCTGAGATCTGCCTAGGGCACCCATTAACTTCGGCACCTGAGCTAAACCACTCCTGACTCTAACGACTAAACCTCACTCTGTGCTCTGCTGAGACCGCTTTATCCCAAGGAGCCTAAGGGCAGGGCAGGTTAGGGGGCAATTCTACACTTCTGGAAAGAGCAGAATTAATACTTTAATGAAAGGTTTCTGTTTCAGGGTTCTTGGAATCTGTGCAGCTTCGCCCTTTGTATTACTTTTGTGATCTCGAGTGGGATAAGACCTTGTTGCTTTATGTACATCGTGTTCTTTGATTTCTTATTTTTACTTTTTGTTCAAAATAATAGATTGCATTATGTATTTTCATTGCAGAAAATAAAAATGCAATTTTGCATGTTATTTTAACAACGTAACACATAGAAAAATCATAAGGGAAATGAAACACTTTTAAGAATCATCTGCTACACAAATTTTAAAAGATAGATTGCCCCCTAGTTTTTTCTCATTCATTATTCATGCAAGTTTTTTTTCCTATAATGTACTGGTTGATTTATTTCATACATGAACAAAATGGAAAGATCATGAATATAATAACCAAATACAATAATACTTCTTTTTGTTATTAATGAGACCATTTCTTCAAGATTGGTGGGCATATTTTCATTTTCTAACTTTCTATATGTAAGTAAGTCTGTTAGTTTGCATAACTATATCTGTGCATTCATCACAGAAACAAAGTAAAAATGAGATTTATAACAGGAAAGAGTCATGCTTCTCAGGTAACCAGTAAGATTAATGTTTCCATTGAGAGGGACCCTCTTTTTGAGCTCAGATTTCACAGAGGCTCATTCATACTGCAATCGCAAAGTCCCCTTGATGGCCTAATGGGGCATCTGCAGTCAAAAAGCCATTTAGCATAACCAAGTGTAGAATGATGAGCTGTTGCTGAAATGGAAGGCATGTCACACACTATTCACCATTCAGCAGATCAGTCTTTTACAAAACTAGGCACAGTACTGTGGCCTTTCAGGAAGTAAGACATACAAGTTAGAGGTAAGTGCTCTTACAAAATGGAGGGTGAAATCTCCAAGATGGAGCAAAGTTTAGACCTGAGGTTTTGTACCAGGTTCACAGACCCTTATGACTGAAAAAAAAAATGTAAGGTGTACTTGACTGGCGAGGTAAAAGTGAGGTGAAAATGATGCTTTATGTGGCGTCTACTGAGTGCAAAAGGTTTATGTGTGTGATTTCCAATGTTTAATGTAGGAATTATTTTAGCTTTACAATTGACAAAACCATTGCTCGAAGATTTTAGGTGCCTTTCCTAAGGACAAGAGTATCATAATTTAAAGTCACCCTTATCTGTTCCTAAAGTCTGTTTTTTTCCACCGTCTGTACTACCTTTCTGTATAATAAATGGCAGCACTATATGCGTGGTCCTAAAACTCTGCCCTAGAGAACATAATCTATTGTGTCCTACTTAGTAGGTATGACTTTAAAAGTAGAAATAAGGGTAAATTTCTTCTTTATTACAGTGCAGTAGGTAGAAATTTAACAATTAAAGGAAAGCCCACTGTATGAATATGATTGTTTCCAAAGAGGAAACAGAGAACTGAAAAATGGTAGCAGGAAATAATTTAAAATTATCTAGCTCACCATTTTGGGGTGTGTGAGTGGGGAAGCCCCATGAGTTAAGAGTGATTTTTATGTTGTTTAATGATGAGGAAAATAAAAGCAGAATATTTCATGACCTGTGGAAATTATACGAAATTAAATTTTCAGTGTCAGTCAACATAGTTTTTTGGAGAACCTCGCACTCGCCTCATAGCTGTGCTATCTGTGTTGCTTTAGTGCTCCATAGGCAGAGCTGAGGAGCTGCAGCCAGCGTGCCCCCTGCTTTACCACACACACTGCAAATCCTGAAGGTGATGACACAATAGCACCATGTCTTGAGGACCAAATGTGCAGACACGCTGTGGCTTCTTTACTCATTACCTGTGACTATTCATTATCTCAAAATAAGAAAAGAAAACAATGGTCTGAAAATGTTTCAATTGTAAGGCATGGTAGTATGTGGATTATTTCATTACCACACTTGTCATGTGATTGCTATTTATTATTTATTATGGGATTACCACATCTGTTAAAGACCACATTGTACATCAACACTACCAAAATAAGGGTCTATTTCAATATTCCTTCATAATAGAAGGATTATTTAACAAATTTATTTAGAAAAATGATCAGAATAATTCAGTTATACGCTAGGAAAAAATGCTTTTAAAGAAAAAAGAACAGAGCCAGGGATTTAGCTCAGTGGCACCTGCCTTGCAAGTGCAAAGTCATGAGTTTGATCCTCAGTACTCCCCCGAAGAAGAAGAACAAGAAGGAAGAGGAGGAGGAGAGGAGGAGGAGGAAGAAATAAATAAGAAGAGAGAAAAATCATGACAATAAGAAAAGACCAGTAAAACAGAAAACAACAGAGATAATCAACAAAAGTATATTTTAATCTTCTTTCATGCCAATCAAGATTATCCATCACATCTGTGGACATCTTCCTCTTGGTGTCCTGCAAACACCTCTAATTTAATGTGTCTGAAGCAGAGCTCACCATCATAGATAAAGGCATTTCAATACGCAAACCAGAATGAAGGACACTTTTAAAAGATGAGGAGGTGATGCAAGGCCAAAGGATGGTCAGCTATTCCAAAATCTGACCCCAAAGAGCACAGAGGATAAGGACATAAAAGTTGGTTTTAATTTTGCTTGATGTTTAGTAGGAGCATGTGGAAGTGCAGGGGATAAAGAACTAATGGCATGGAGAAAGTAGGGAAATAAGGGCAGGAAAGGGAACACTAGATGAAAAAGTCCCTGAGAGAGCAAGAGGCTGTCCAGAATATAGAGAAGCTGGTGACCTGGAAATGGAAAAGTTTATTTCCCCCTTTTTGACTAGAGGGAAGGAGGTCAAAAGAAGAAAAAAGGAAAGAAAAGGAAAGAAAAGGAAAGGAAAGGAAAGGAAAGGAGGAGAGGAGAGGAGAGGAGAAGAGAAGAGAGGAGAGGAGAGGAGAGGAGAGGAGAGGAGAAGAGAGAAGAGAAAAGAAAAGAAAAGAAAAGAAGAAAAGAAAAAAAGAAAAGAAAAGAAAAGAAAAAAGAAAAGAAAAGAAAAGAAAAGAAAAGGCTGCAGCTGCAAGCTTGAGGGCCAACAGAGTTTCCAAGTGCAATTGTATTTTCTCTAAGAAGCTGTAAGAGAAATTGTCAACTGAGGGGCAGAAGTTAAAGAAGTGAAGGAGTAGAGTTAGAAAGGAAACTGCAGCCAGAGGTAGTGGAACACAGCTATAACACCAGCTACTCAGGAGGCTGAGGCAGAGGTACTGCAAATTTGAGGCCAGCCTGAGCAATAAATAAATAAACAAATAAATAAATAGGATGGAATGTAGTTCAGTGGTAGAGTACTTGCCATCAAGAGATTCTTATCATGGCAAAAAAAAAGTGTTAACAACAAGAGGAGGTAACTAGCTGTCTCTAAATTTGGGGGAACTATCACCAAGAAACCAAATGAGAACAGGTATAGTTTTATTATTTGAGTCTAAATTCTGAAGTCAAGTAGACAGGTAATAAGATTGAGATCCTGTCTCAGAATTATTTTGAGTATGTTCAATTATTTTGTTTCATTAAAAAATATTTATTGGGGTTTTGTATTTTAAGTATGAAAAAAGATACAAACAAAACAAAGTAAAAGGATAATAAGATGGTTAATACACTGCATATTGTTATCTTCAAAGTAGTTGCTCAGATTACAAGATATAGGCATGAAAATTGATCAAACAGTATAAGCACGAACCTTACTTTTCAATAAACTAAGAGAAATCATTAGTATAACTATCTTAACTCTCTTGTTCAATTATTTTTAATTGTAACTATGGCCAAAATTATATTGGATCGTAGCAATTTAAAAATTCAAGTATCTTTGAGCTAGAAAACCCTTTGAGACTGTAACTCCAAGATGTGAATGTATTGTGCTTGTGTCTCCTGCACTTGTTCCATGGCAGACATTAATAATCAATCACCAGGCTGTTACCTACTCTGTCTTGACTCACATTCAGAATCTTTCTCATCATTGTCCTTCAGGAAGCCATTACTGGTTTATCTGAGTCTACTTGTGGAATTTAATCTGTTTCCAGTCATTATAATTTAAATGAAAACAGAAAGAAGTCAAGTAACTTGTTCAAAGAAGGACAGTCCATTAGTGGCAGAGCCACACAATGATTCTAGGTCTCTCTAGACACTGTAGTTTTGTTAACCTAATGAGCCATGATGGGAGCAGACTTCTCTGTCTTTTAATAATAACTGTATAACTAGTAATGAAATGTAGGAATAGAGCCCATTATAAGGAGGAAAGAACTCCTTGACTATTACGGTTCTATCATGTGGTACAAATTGACAGTTATCATTAGAAAAGCCCAAGAAGTTTTCTTTTTAAATTCCCTAACAGAGGTGAGTTTGGTTTGGTCCAGAATGAGTTTACATGGCTGTGTAGGCCCATTCTTTGTGTTAGGAATCTCAAATGCTTCTTCATATTTCTGTCTCTGACATTTATGAATCATATTTTTTTCTCACAAGCAATATTCTTAATAACTGACATTTACTGACCTATTTATATTTACATTTGTAAATGAGCCATAGTGTACTCCAAATACTTTATTACATGAATGTATTATATGTCATGTCATCCTCCTAACAGTCCTGTAAGAAGGTAAATGCTATGATTCCCTTTTGAAGATGAATGAATGCAGGCACAGAAACATCAAATGACTTCTGCCATAGAAGCTGGCAGAGCTAAAATTCAGGTTCAGGCCATCTTATCCAGAGTCATGCCCTTAACTGCCTCTATCTTGGGCAAATTCATAAATCATGGCCAACAGCATGTTTTCTTAGGTGTATTCTCTTTTAAAGAATGTTCTAGAAATGTTGAAATCTTCCCTTGACTTTAATTAATTGACTGTCCCCAAAAGGCCCATGTGTGAAAGGCTTGCTCCTAGGTCTATGGTATTAATGGAATTTCTGGAACCCATAGGAGATGGGGCCTAGTGGGAGGAAGTGAGGCCACTGTGGGGTGTGCCCTTGAAGAGGATGCTGGGGCTCTGGTCCTTTCTTCTCTTGTTCTTTTTATTTCCTGGCCACCTTGAGGTGAATAGATTTCCCTGATCACATCTTCCTTCCATGATGTGCTGCCTCACCACAGGTCAAAAGCAATGGGATCACGCTTTGAACTCTCACCCAGAATAAAACTTTCCACTTTATATTTTGAGTATGTCAGGTATTTTGTCACAGTAATGGAAACTTAACAAAGCAGCAAATACAGGATTAGAAATGGCTCATGTTCTTTTTTAAAAAGACAAATTTCAAAATAGTGATTCTATAGACATTTTAGTTATACTGACCTTCAAGATTTATTTTTTTTTATATGATTGTTAGGAACTACATACATTGTAACAAATAGTCCTCTCAGGTCCCTGAGCTCTGAAGATGTGAACATGAATGTACTTGAATAGCTTCGAGATAAAGTGACCACCTGCTACCCTTCACATGTGTGATGCTCTCAGGTAAAGAGAGATGCCCTGCCTCAGCGATGTCCTTAAATTCCAGCAGAGACGTTTAAAGAAAGGTGATATTTCTTTGTCCTTGTGGTACCTGTCTCACACTGTTAGCTGCTGTCTTTCCATTTGTCTGTTTTCATTACCTATATGTTCTTACATATGGTCTATATTTTTCATTAGCATATTAACATATTAATCATAATTACTTTAAATTTTCTATCTGATAATGTCAATATCTGTGGCATATTTGAATCTTAATCTGGTGCTTATATTATGTTCTCTGGTTTTAGTTTTTCTTAACTTTTAGCATGTCTTGTAATTTTTTAAGAAAATCAAACAAGATATTTTGGTTAACAAGAACTGAGTAGGCCTTTAGTGTGAGCTGATATGTTAATTTGACTGGAGATTTGACTGCATTTATCATTTGCTGTCACTCTAGGTTGAAAGAGGCCTGAAATTCATCTGATACCCTTGTTTTTGTCTTCCCTGTTGACTTTGGTCTTCCTTAAATCATTCTCCTAAAACAGAGTTTGTGTGTTGCAGCCCTTTCAGCTGGGATCCACTGTTTGAGGAATCCCTGTGGCTGTGACTGTAAGGTGCGCAGGAGGGAAGCATCCACCCTATGATCACATCTCAGTGTCTTAGTGAGCCATGTCCCTGGTTTGTGACCTTTACAAGTGCTTCTTCATTCTTTTCCTTCCTTCCTTCCTCCCTTCCTTCCTTTCTTTTTTTGTTTTTTTTTTTTGTTGTCTTGTTTTGTTTTGTTTTTTAGTAGTGAAATCGAACTCAGCATGCTTTCCAGGAAGGCACTTATGCCACTGAGCTATGTATCCATCCCTTCTTGCCTTTTCTTAAACAAAAATGCCAGAGAGGGATGTAGTCAGAGAAATGCTGCTCCACTGTGTGGTGCTTTGCTTTGGAGAACAGGCTTTTTATGAAGAACACTGTTTATTTCGCACTAGCTGCTCTTCCCCTTTGTCTTCCAGAAACACTCAGGGATCTTTCTCAGCTCCCCTTCAGGACAGTCAAGTGGGATTCCTGGAGGTCAGACTCTGGGAAAGGATTTCCCTCCGGTAAAGTCTGGAGCACACTCCTCCTCCTCCACCGCCTCCTCCTCCTCGTTTTCAGATCTTGAATTTTTGAGAAGTCCAAGAAATCATTAGTTTTTAGTTTGTTCTTTTTTTCTGACTGTAAGGATGGAAATGATGATTCGCAAGCTGTTTGTATGCTAGAACTCAAGCATAAGTCTCATCTACATTTTTTCCTATATAGCATTTGTAGGATGCCTACTATATATCATGGTTATATGATAAAGAACGCAAGACACAAATATGGCAAGTTTGAGTGCAGCCAGGGCAACTTAGTGACTTAGCCAGACCCTGTCCATAAATAAATAAATAAATAAATAAATAAATAAATAAAGTAAAAAAGATAAGCATGACACATACTCCTGTAATTCCAGGAAGATTGAGTTTGAACTTAGGCTGGACAACTCAGCAACTTAAGGAAATTCTGTCTCAAAACAAAAATTCAGTAAAAGTCTGGAGATGTAACTCAGGGAAAATCCGGGCTTCAATCTCCAGTACTACAATAAACAAATAGATTACATAAATAGATAGATAGTAGATCGATCAATAGGTAGATAGATAGTAGATAGAAAAATTAAAAAGGCCTTGGTTGTAACTCTGTGCAAAAATCCTGGGTTCAAATCCCCAGGACTATGAAAAACAATAAAGACAAAACACCCTCCCTTATTGAGCTGACTGACCCTCAGCTGTCGGGGGACACCTGATTTCATTTTTAGCCTTGCTTTCTCTCCTAAAGCACAGACATGTGTCTAGCTACGAGAAGGGAGTCCCGTGAGCCTCTCAAGCTTGCTCTTTCTGAGTTTGATCTTGGTGTCTTCTCTACTAATTTGACTTGTAGCCCTGGGTTTACTGTGTCTTTCAAGACTCCGTTATGTCCCTCAATAAAACTTGTCACTTGTTTCTTCTTAATCCTTTACTAAGAGGCTTTGTCTCCATCCATGTAGTTACAACCTCCATTTAGGTACCTATTATTTCTATCTGGTATTTTCCAATGGTCTCCTGACTTAAATGCCATCCAATCCATGGCCTACATTATTACCACACATGCATTTTAAAATACTATGTTTAAAAGTCTTAAAATACTGTATATAGGATAATGTCTAAATTCCTTACCATACTTTCTTGTCTTACTTTGATAGCCAGGAAGAATGAATTAAGTCTCTATTCATGTTTATACACGCACACACACACACACACACACACACACACACACACACTTACTTTTGTGTCATTTAATAATCTAAGGTGTGGTTATTCTTTTTTTTCCACTTAAAAGGAATGGTTTTTGTTTCTGAGGAAAACATACCCCTCATTCACTTCTTGTCTGAAAAACTGCTAGCACTTAGCAAGCAATAAATATTTGCTCCTGCACCAAGAACCCATATGAAAACTGAAATACTTTATTTTAAGTGGGATTTCATTGCCAGAAAACATCATTTGCTATAGGAAACCGATGAATCTGATCTTTCCTTCGATCATCATTGTCACCCTGACCTGGGGTGGGGAATAACCTGCTTGATTTCTAGATTTAGCCTGACTCACCTTACATTGTATCCTCATTTAGAATATACTAAGTCAACAGTCAAATATTTTATTAATCAACAATATAACTTAAGAAAAACTTAAGAAACGCTTATGAATCACTAAACATTTGCCTCTTTTTGTATATCTTTATCGCTTTTGTAAATTACATAACTTAAGTGCAGAAGACCTGCACTTAAATTTCTGAGAATACTCAGGAAACCTGAGTATTCACTGAGGAAAAGATTGGCAGTAGAAACCAAATCTCCACTGATGTGTTTTAAAATGGAATCAGATATGTCTCATAACAACATAGACAGCAGCTTCTGGTTAATTAAGTTGAAGTTACATTATTTTATTAGAGAGTTGGAAGAAAATAGGAAGATTAATTACTTTTTTACTGAATTGATGTCATATCTGGGGAGACTTGAGGAGTTTGAATAAGAAGTTTACCAAAGTTATGACGAGGTCTCGAATTCATTGGTTCAGAAAACACTGAGTTGCTAATTTACTCCTAGTACTCTAAACAACTGTTTGCAGGTGAGTAGGAAAATGTTACTAAGTAAATTGAAGAGGGCCATAAAATTGGGGAAGGGAGGTTATATCCATCCTTGTGGTAGGTACCTGTGGCCAAAAGAATCCTCACATGGAATTCGAGTCAGTAGAGGTTGGCCAAGTGGGCCTAGTGGGGGCTGTTCTGGTAGCAGGAACTGGGTAAGTTTAGTACTTGAAGCAGTAGACTGAAAAGGCTGGATGTGGGGGAGAATGTGTCGGCCTCAATTCCTGAAGCTCCATCAATTTAGTAAAGTATTGTGCTTTGAAATATGGAGTGACTTTAGTCGTAAATCTGGATATCAAGAACATGAAACAGGTCAAAATTATGTTAATTCTGGGAGAAGAATCTCGATTAACCACTCAGGAAATCTTCCCAGGGAAATACTTACTTTATTTTACGTGTCAACTTGCCTGAGTTGTTCAGCTATTTGGTCAGACATTTTTCTAGATACTTCTGGGAGAGGTTAACACTTGAACTTATAGGATGAGTAAAGTAGGTCGCCCTCCTCCTGTGAAGGGGGAGGCTGCATCTAACTGCAGGCCCGAATGGAGCAAAAAGAGATAATTCTTCCTCAGAAGAAGAATTCCTCCATACAATACTTTTCAAGCTGGAATGTCAGCTTCTTTCCTGCTTTCGGTCTTAGACTGAAACAGCGGCTCTTCAGGTGTCTCAAGCCTGCCAACATTCAGATCAGAACCATGCCGTAAGCTTTCTGGTTTGCAGGCCTTGGGCTTTAACGGAAACTAAACCTGAATTTCCAGCTTGCCTGCAAATCTTGGGATTGGTGAATCTCTCTCTCTCTCTCTCTCTCTCTCTCTCTCTCTCTTTCCTTCCCTCTCTCCCTTCATTTTTGTAACTATAATTGTATTCTATGAGAAAGTTGGTTCTCATGTTCACTGTGACCTAAATAAAGGTATTACAAGTTCCTCCTCAATCTTTGAAAATTCATTTCCTGGTCTTTCAGTTAAGATTGTATAAATCCTGCTTATTCTTGCTAGCTCCATGGTGGTCACTTAGAGCTCAGTTTTCAATCAGTTTTGTTATTCATTTTAAAACAGTTTATTTAGCTTCTGTCTTAGTTACTTCTTACTTGTCGCTGAGACAACATACCTGAGGCCCAAAGTTGGGAAAAGAAAGGTTTATTTCTTACAGTTTTTGGAGATTTCAGTCCATACTCAGTTGATTCCAAGGCAGGGAGGCATGGCGTGGCTGAAGTTCATGGCAGTTGTAAACAGCAAGGCAGAAATCGGCAAGACAGAGAGAGACACACCTTCTTCCAGCCATTACATTGTATGATGGCTCCACCCCTAGGTGGGTGTAGAACTGACACCATCAATCTAAGCGCTAGACAGTGAACCAATCACAAATGCACAATGCAAATGTATGAGGCCTGGGGGCCACCGACATAAACCACGACAGCTTCTAAGATAATATTCCATTAACATAGTCACCTACTGAAAATTTCTTTATGTCTATGCTATATTCTCTACAAAGAAAACCTTAAACTCAAGATACACAAGCCCAAGTAAAAAGCACACTTGGGATAGATGAAGTACCCAAAAGATTGTGGCTATCCCTATGATCACATGGAGGTAAGATCCTTTCATTGTGTGCTCTTCTCTAAAATGTCGCATTTCATGACTGGTATCCTCCTCTGGGTCCCTTCCAAGGGAAATCTTTTTCCCCCTGGTGGGACACAATCACCCACTTCCCTGTGACTCTCTCTGCACCAAGTATACTTGCTTCCGGTGTACCTGTCCCACCACGTTGGGATTTAGTTACTTGTATGTTTATATCTTCAATACGTTGCAATTTCTTGTGATGTGTGTAGACATTTCTTCCCTTTGGTCCTAGCATGCAGCTTTATCCCTGGTGTCCAGAAGACAATTTCTAAGAGTTTCTTTTATACTTATCTCACTTACCATGTGCATCTTTCCAATATATACCTAATTTATCATTGAATCCTCTCCACTGCTGCTGATACCTTGCTCCACCATCACTCCTACCACCATCACTCTCCTGATTTTGGGTGTCAACATCGTTCCAGGCCCATGCTCTATGGTTCCACCAAAAAAGACTGTGACTAGTGACACAAAATTCTCCCTGGAGAAAAGAGTATCCAAATATTGTCATTAACGTTTTTATTTTTCTCCAATTTCATTTGGGTCTAGGCAATTTTTATGAGTTTGTTTATTCTGTCAGGAGAATGTGACACTCAAATTTTATACAAATGATGAACCAACAGCCAGACACTAGATAAATCGTACTCCATTTCTTTTTTTTGTGTGTGTGTCTTTTTTTTTGAAAGAGAATAAAACAAAAGGGGGCAGTACAGAGCAGATAAGAACAGGACAACATAGGCAACACAGTACTTTACATTAAGTCAACTGGACATCAACAGTATCTAACACCATATCTCTTACTCTGCTAGAGTTGAGCATAGTTTCAAATACAATAATATCAAACATAACACAATAGTATTAAGCCATACATAGAGTGAAAGAATTACAGGGCTTTCTGAAGCAAATAACAGAAAATGATCAATGGGTACTATAATATCTCATTTTTGATAAAAAAGAAAAAAAAATTGTTTGAACTATCGCACATATTCAGAAGTCCTACCATGCTTTTTTTGTTCTACTACCATTGGTTCTATCCACCACACTGTGTCCCATTGGAATTTGAACATGTGTGATAGTTCAGGAGACGCTCTTGCTTCTGGTTTCCCCGCCCTGGGGTGGCCACTCCATTTCTTTTTTCAAGTGCCATGTCTCACTGTTCAGGGCCATGGGTGGTATTGTCATGACCTGGCTCAAGCCAATCCTCAGCACTGGGTGTCAGGAGAAGTGTAGTATTCAGAGCTGCAGCATCGCTTACACAGTTGACAGTTGACAGGCAAAATTCCTTTCTTAAATGCACCCTCCTGGCTTCAGACACTTTACTACAAATAATCATAACATTGGACTTCAAGCTTCTACAAGTTTACAGTGAAAAATCTGATCATATTACATATATGATCAAGTTTTATTGCTCTCTTAAAATTGGAAGGGATAAGAATGTAATAAAAATGAAAATATTCTAAAAAACCATTTCTCCTGATGTCAGTTTTCTGAAGGATATCCTCCGCTTCCACTTGCATGTAGGATGATGAACAGTGGGAATAAAAAGTCTACAGCTACAAAAATCTCTTTTAAGCTGAATTTATATGAAAGACTTAGGATAGCTATATTCAGCCATGTTGGTTGAAAACCAGTATCTTGTTTATTTTTCTTGACTAAAAATGCCATAAATACCGAGATGTCCCATCTGATGATGACAGTGTATGCTAATGATGGAACAGAACTGATATGGGAGAAGTCAGGGTCAGAGCAAAGTTGCCCCCCCCAATCCAACTCTTGACATCAAATAAGGAGCCACAAAGCTAATCCTACAATGTCTCTCTTTAATTTCTCTCTCCAGCTGAAGTATTGGTGGCCATAGCTCACTGTTTCCAACTAGCTGTGATTTTACAAGTAGAAGTATTTATCCTGCATTAGTCATCTTTCCATCATTGTTATGAAACACCAAGTATAATTAATTTATAAAGAGAATAGATTGATTTTGGCTTCTAGTTCCACCCAAGACAGTGGCCTTATCATTAGGCCTGTAGGAAGAATGTCACATCGTGTAAAGCACATGGTAGAATATAACCACTCACCTCATGAGCCAAAAAGCAGAGAAAGAGTAACATACTGGAGTCCCACAGTCACATTCGGTGGCATCCCCTTAAGGACATCCCTTAGGCCCTACTTCCCAGAGGTCCACAGTATCTCCCAGTAGTGTCATTCACTCTAGATATCAAGTCCTTAAACCATGAATTTTGGGAAACACTTTCCAAGCTACAGCACATCTTAACAGTGGAATTGAAAACAGAGTTTCCTGTAGGGGTTCAGGGCTATAGGACCGAGGCCACAGCCCCAATCAGCAGCCATCCTGGGTGATCTTTGTCCAATCAGCCAGAGAATTTGCCTGTCTTTTTGGGATCTTTGTTTGCCCAAGAAGGTCACAAAACTGGTCTTTGTCTTTCTCCACCCTGAACGTGAATGTCAAATGCACCAGTAGCATTGAACGTGCCCTTAGCCTGTGGCCCATTTGGCATTATACTAACATTCCTGTGACTCTAGAGGTAATATGTTTCTGAAAAGCATAATCCAAAAGGACAACCTGAATCATGTATATATTTCTGCATATTTCACCCACAAATATAAAACTATTCAAAGATGACCCAGAGGTCTACAACTTTTTATTCACTATAAAGCTGTATAAATCTTTAAAGTTTTATACAATAGAAGCACAGAATTGGGAGTTTTTTAATGACCTCTTACTCTCTTTCAAGCATCATCAACAACTAGTTTGGCACAAAGTTCCTTGTTTGAGGGGAAAAAATGCCATTAGTCTCACTTGAGTCACTGCCATTACTCAATAATGAATGTGAGTCATTATCATCAGATAGCTCTTGTCTGTCTAGCCAGGCTTGGTTAATGACTCCTCCAGCTTTCAGCATGCAGGCTGTATGGAGAAAGAGCAAGATAAGAAGAGAGGACTCACTCACACAGTGGCTCTGAATTGTAGGTACAACTGGTGGAAAAGCAACAAGTGCATCGGTGAGATAACACAAACCAGAAATGGACGAGTTCTTTGTCCCACAGATAACTCCTGTCCTGGCATGGGACGCATCCTATGGCCATAATTGGTTTCCCAAGACAGTGGTGACTTTGACTCCAAGAAATCTGCAGAGCTCCATGTAACTGAGACACTTGGCCTCAGACTCCAGACCTATGAGAAGAAGCAGTGATTGGCCTTTCCAGCTTCTAACACCAAAGCCTCCAGAAGCTGCCTTCCAGGCATCCATCACTCCATTTTTTCCACAATACTTTCTTTCTAGGGCAAATTATTAAGCCTTTTTCTTTTCTTAACTTTTCAGCATATGGCTTATCTGTCTCTTGGGCTGGACTGTTGACTGAATTGTAGACTAATTTTCGTATTCCTAAGACCCTATATGGGACACATTGTTGGACTCATAGGCCACTTAGGACAGTGTCATTGGTGGATAAAATGTCAAACAAGGTAGCCTCAAGCTAAGGTATGGTGGTCATTGAGAAAATGCTCCTCCTGTCCTCGTCTGAGTTATAGACTCTTGTTTCTCATCTCCAATTTGGAAAGGAAGATGGCTGCTTACCTATGTTGGGACATCCAACCGACTATGGGAGTATGGAGCAGGTGAGGCTGATTTTGAGCCCTGTGCTAACCAGATGTTCACCTCAAGCCAAATACCTGAACAAAGCAATTTAAAAGAGGAAAGATTTATTTTGATTCTCAGTTTCAGAAGTTTCAGTCTATGATTGACTAGCTTCAGGAAGAAACGTCACGGAGGAAGGATATGGTGGAGGAGAGATGCTTACCTTGTGACAGCTGGAAAGCAGAGAAAGCAAGGAAGAGCCACAGAGGAAGAGGCCAGAGACCAGGGTTATTCCTGCCTGGTCTGATTCTTTAATTTGGGTGCTGCCTACAAACAATTAAATTAAATAACAATCTCACCTGTGAATCAAGTGAGATGTTAGCGCTAATAAAGTCAGAGCCCTCACGTTCTAATCAGTTTCCCAAATCCCATCTCCTGAACACCTCAGACTTTTGGAGGACATGTTAGGTGTAAAATGTACCTACACACACATTCCTACTCCCCTGAGCAATCCCCTGTAAGAAGAAGCTTGGTATCACTTCCCCCCAGAGGCACAGCAAGGTCAGTGCAGACATCTACACCTGTTCTTTCTTCACCGCTTCCCTGCCTCTACTCCGCCCAATCCTCTTTGCAGTTCTGGGCTATAGAATCCTGACACTCATGTCCAGCATCCTCCAGGAGCTTCCAGCACCTTTTGGCCCAATCACCGACATACCTCATGAGCTCCTTAAGCTCCAGATCTCCTCTCAGGCTCCTCTCACTGCCTCGGACTACAGACCAGAGCCACTCAGGGCTAATTCTGTCTACTTTCCTTCTAAGAAAGTTTGCTGACCCCTGGCCTAGAGCCATGCCTAGCACATAGCAGCTGTTCAGCAAATACTCAATTGGTTCACAAAATAATATCACCGTTAGCGCAGGACACAGTCCGTGGAGCCCTGGAGTGCTGTGGAGTCCCCATTAGCAGATGGGCCCAGATTATATTTTTGATTCTGGGAGTGGTGATTGTGTAAGAGTTACATTCCTGACAAAAGTTGGGAGTATATGAAAGGGCGTGGGTTGAAAAAAGATGTCTTTCAGATATCAGAAAAGGTAGATCTGGCATCAGAAACTGTCAAAGAGTTTTTAATATACAATTAATGGAAATTTGCATTTGCTCCTGACCAGGGAGTTTTTTGGGTAGGACCATATTTTCAGAAGTACAAAGACAAGAGAGACAATAAGGCCTAATGAGTTTACTTACAAATTAATCCAATAATAACAGGCATCTTTTATGAACTATACCACATATCCTATTATCCTATAATAAACTTTTATGGTCTCATACTGCTTTCTAAAAAAACATGTATTATGAACTTCAGAGTCAACAAAAGGCTTTTGTTGAAAGGTTATATTCCTGAGAAATTAAAATGAGCTCTGTGGTAAAACAATTTGGCATTTCAGGAGCCATTTCTTCCGTACACTGAATGTCAAAGACAGCAGAAGAGGATCTCTAATTAATGATCAGGAACAGAGAACAGAGCAACCTTATTCTTGCTTAAATCTATTGCTTCGACCAGATTAGTCAGATAAACAGGTCCACTGAGTAATAAATATTCTGTCTTTTTGTCCATTTTCTCTTCCAGACAAAGACAACTTTAAACACAGCCCACTAACAAACAAAATAAATGTAGGCCTTGAGACTCTTTTCCAGTCTTTTGCCTGTGTTTGTGACATATAATTTAGGTCAAATCAAAAGCTGGACAAGAGTGTGAGTATTCTTGGTGATGGGAAAATGCAAAGGCTTGGGGAGGAGAGAGGAGTGGGTGAGTTTTAGGGAAAGGACAGAAGAGAATGGCGGGAACACAAAGCAGGAGGGCTGCAAGGCTCGGCAGGGGCCTCATCTTTGAGAGTCAAGACTTGACCCTCAGGACAAGTCAGGGAATGAGAAGTGGCTTCCGCCATCAAGAGGCCTCACTGAGATACCTGAAAATAGTTGTGGTCACTCTTGCTTAAAAGCAATTCTGTGGGCGTGGAAAGAATATGGGCCTTGACTGAATTCTTGGTTCTGTTTGTCACCAGGGTGACTCTGAGTAAAACATTCACTTCATATACTTCCCAGGTGTTTGGTTTTTCCATGGTAAAAGTCATACCACCTCCAGGGTTTCTTCTCTGAACGCTGAGTGAGGAACTGTACACACAAAGTCCCTGAAAGTTACCTGGAATTTGGTAGGGACACAATGCATATTAATAACTTACTCTGCATTACCTAACAGCCTTTCTCTTGTAATAACTCTAGCTAATAAAGAATTTATTTTAATTGTTTTACTTGGATTGATTCATATAACCCTTTCGCTACCAGAAATAGGACTCCCTGCTATCTTTACAGATGTGGGAACTGAGTCCCCAGGGAGGGGGGAGTAACACACCCAAATTGACACAAAAGCTAAAGCAGAGCTGGGATGTGAATCCAAATAATATCTCCAGTCCTCCACAGTCACGAAACCAATTCAACCATTACATATAAGTTATTCATCTGAGCCCCACAAATAACTACTTAGCTACACACATTATTTCCATCACATTTTTTCACAGGGGGAAGTTGAGGCTGAGGGGTTGAGGTTGTCCCTGACCAATTAGCCACAAAGGATTCAAGTCACACACACACACACACACACACACACACACACACACAGTTAAAGCTGGTGCCCTGGTTTAAGTCAGAGTGTCAATTCCTAGATTCTTTCCACCTTACCATGCGAGGGCCTGGC
Source organism: Dolichotis patagonum (assembly GCA_004027295.1). Taxonomy (NCBI): domain Eukaryota; kingdom Metazoa; phylum Chordata; class Mammalia; order Rodentia; family Caviidae; genus Dolichotis; species Dolichotis patagonum. The sequence continues at coordinate 1,972 of PVJX010023918.1, read as the reverse complement.
CTCCCAAAGGCAAACCAAAATGGGTTCCAGATTAATTGCTAGAGTACATGTCTGTTTACAGGACTGCCAAAGCACGGGGACACTGAAGTCTATTTCAGGAATAAAACTCTTCCCTCAAATCTTGGAGCCTGTAACATATTAACACTACTTGAATGAAAGCTTTTGGTTGCAAGTTGCTCTCAGATGCCAGCACTTTCACACCACAGGAGCTGTGATTTATGTGTAGTACATATACTTCTATCATTCACACATATATGTCTATATCTAAGGCTTATAAATTGCTTGATAATAACCATGGTTATTCCAAATAAATTTGGTTTTCAAAAGAAACAGCATAGCAGTAAATCTTAAAGAGTTAGAAAAGAGATAAAATATGAATATGTGCTTCCATGCATGCATTTATCCTAATCCTGGAAAGCATGCTTTCTTGACAAGATGAAAACATTAACTGCTCTAGTTTCTTTAAAATGGAAAACTTAACCAGGATCTCACCAATTCCCTTAATAAATTATAGTTATGCAAAGCCAGACACGGAAACCCCTTGGAGTCAAGTGCTGTGAGACTCCTCGACCCCTGCTGCTGTCTGCCTGTCTCCTGGCTCATGTTAGGGACTGGGTCTAGGTGCCTAAAGCCACACATTCCCTGGCTGCATAGTGAACAGAGACACTCCAAGAGTCACCACTAATCAAGAGGAACATGATGTCCTTAATCGTGCTGGGAACCCAAAGTCTCAGCTGTGTATTTTGCAAAAATGATCCATTCTCAGGCTTTGTCCCTCGGCTTCCTGCTGACTTTAAAGTAATGCAGGAGAAAGCTGAGAGGGGCCTAAGCTACTCCCTGCTTGTGAAATTTTCCATCACATTTCCTTTGATGGTGAAAAGAAAGAGCTTTGCTTCCATCTCCAAAAAATTCCTGCTGAATATTTACCAATTAAATGCACACGAAAATGCAAGTTAAAATAGAAGCATTCTTAGCTCTCTAGTGTTAATTCAGCTACACTGAATTAGACCTTCTGTATATCTAGAGGCAAACATTTCTAATGACTATTCTAACTTTTAGAATTAGATCAGAGATGCAAATATAAAAACAATGAAACCTCACAAGCACTAGATTAAAACATGAGTGAGCTTCTTTATAACAGGGAATGAAGAAAACTTAAAACCCAGAATCAATGAGGAAATTGACCAGTAAATTTGATTTCACACACAAAAATAGTTTTTTCATGGCAAACAAAAAGTAAAGCGATATTGCCTGGAGATATGAAACGTTCCTTTTTGTACTAACATTCTTGCCTTGCCTTCTATTTTGCATGATATGAATGTAGCTGCTCCTGTTCAAAGTTTTCATAGTATATGTATGGTCTTTCTTCTTCCTTGTTATATGCAAAGTAAATGCCAGTGATAGCATATAGCTGGCTTTTGCATTTTTATACTCTCTTTTGATAAAGTGTCCAATTCATTTGTCTTTAATTAGTGTTGTTATATTAAAGATTGCTTTTTTTATAATTTTATTTAAAGAGGAAAAAACAAAACAAAATAAAACAGAATAAAGGGTAGCAACCATACAGTATTCCAAGGAAAACAGGAAAAGTACAACAATAAAACCTAAGAAATTATTACTTGACTAATTACGTACTGACTTCTTGGAAATAGTTGTTCAAATTACAAAGTTAAAGCATGTAAAGTAGACATTCAAACAGTGAGACTGTTAACAGTTCTGCTCCACGATCTGACAAAAATCATTTCCATATTAGCAGGAAAAACAAAACAAAGAAAGATAAAACAATTCTTAGAAAAGCATGAGGCAGAAAAGTCACATAAAACCGCAATACAAGGTGATCTACAATGGTTACCATGGTGTCTCAGCAGTATATAACAACATTAATAAAAACAAAGCATTAAAGACATTATAAGACTTCAAAAGCAAGTAATAATCAAACCAGAGTGGGTATCTTAGTGAATCTTGTCATCTT
>PVJX010023917.1:0-28725 GCA_004027295.1 Dolichotis patagonum | reverse complement strand
GCATGGGCCAGCTACATTAACAATTACTTTTCCTTATAAAAAATCATTGTACAAATGAAGAAATTGAGGCTACGGCCAACTAACTTCTACAAATTGGTATATCTAAGAAAGAAAGCGAGACAGAATTCTACCTTGTCTAGCATTAAAGTTACTTTTCTGTATTCTGAGAAAATCAGAAAGTCATTACAGAACACAGTAACCATGATCACAACTATGTAAACACTTTGCTATTTATTTCAGGTGGCTCCTTAATGTAACACTAAGAGAAATCAGGTCAGCTTTTGTCAGCATCCTGTAAAGCCAGTGGAAATAAATGAAGAGATGACTCATTTAAAAAAAAATTACCATAGGAAAAGTTGTCCCTTTCTAGCTGACGGTCTCCTGTGGTTTTGTTTATGTATCATTAGACAATACTTTGGTCCAGGAGACTTCTGTGGGGGGAAGAAAAGGCCCTAAATCAGTTTTTGTATGCAGGAACCCAGGATAGTAGAAAAGAAAAGGAAGATGAGAGCAAGAAAGAGAAAGGGGGAGAGGCAGAGGCAGAGAGAGAGAGGAGGAGAGGGAGACTGAGAAAGACTGACTTCCCAGAGGGTTCCATAGACCCAGGACACAGCAACCCAACAGGCTCCGTCTGCACAGGAATGTCAAGCCAGTGGTGCTTGGAGAACCATGCAGCACTCTCACGTAACTGTGCTGATGAGGTGTCGCCTATTTCCATCCAAAAACTGTTGTAATATGATAACACCTTGGGGATAAGGCACTTTTCTGTCTATGAAATTATTGAATACAGGCCTTATTCACCTCTCTCCATGAGGCTTGGATGCTCAGAATCTGACTTCAGGCCCTGCAGAAATGAGGGGAGGAATCCAACATATGAAAATCTTCCATCTGGAAAACTCTTTAATGTGAAATAGATGAACTAGATAATCCAATGAGGTCCTCCACGTCTTTAATTTCCATGATTCTGCGTAGGAAATATTTTGGAACTTTCCTAACCCAAGGCAGATTCCATTGATTTTTAAGGGGGTGGAGGGTTGGCATTCAAACGAGGAAAGGAACTGTCCGTGATTGCTAGAAAAAGTTGGAAGGCCAGGGAGGGAGGAAGTGGGTGTAAACGGTAATGGAGTTCACACCGTCTTATCATGGTGAAATACCAGCAGTGAGAAATGGAGGGCCGGGGGGCTGCCAGTGTGCTGACTTTTCTGGTGATGGCGCGATCACTGCAACTTTCCTCCAGGTAATTATCTGCTAAGAACTCAACTCAGTTTCCCCATCAGGCCTAAAGCCTATTTTTTATATAAAATAAGCAATTAAGCAAATCCTTTTGGATTCTCAGTCACTTTTTAAACATCACTTTCTGATCTGTTTATTTTGAGATGTCCATAAGAGAGGACAATCGTCTGCAGAGGCTTGCTCAGGGAGAGGAAACCGGAAAAGGACTTGACTTTGGTAAGCAATGTATGGAACTGGACTCTGGGAGACGCAGGTGGGGTCTGTACCACTTTTGCAGTGTTGCTTAGAACAGCCAATGAAAGCGTTTTGGTTCCAAAGATATTTGCTTTTAAAAATAAACATACACTCTTTCTACTTCATCTCCACAGTTGCCAATGAATCTTAATGAAACTATATGCAGAGCAGGGGTCAAAGCTCCAAATCAACACAATGTACTACGTAGAGGCTTTAATTCCTTGCCAGTGAACTAAGTTTATCTTGAGTGAGGAGCTTTTCTGTATTTATCAGCTATGTATATTTTACATATTTTTATTATTCTCAAGAGATGAGGTCTCATGTTGCCCAGGCTGACTTCAGCTCCTGGGCTCAAGTGAGTCTCATGCCTCAGCCTCCTGAGTACTGGGCCTACAGGTGTGCGTCCCTGTGCCTGGCTTTCTATAATTTTTATTTCTGGAATTGGTTTTGGATTTTTCCTATTTGAGATTTTTCAGGTCTCCCACTGCTATTTTATCTTGTGGCCTATACATATGCAATACGGCTTCTATCAGGCTCCTAGAAGTTTATTTCTGATTCTCAATATCTACTCATATTACATATGATTCTATTTCTCCAAAAATAGTTTCAAAGTTAAAATGTATTCCTTACAAAAGGAAGAAATGAATAGAACTTTCAGTTGAAAGAGAAATTGGCATATTAGGTGGCCTGATATTCTCAATGGAATGAAAAGTCAGTCGTAGTTGGTGCTGGTGGTGGTGGTGGCGTGTGTGTGTTCTTTAGTTTTGGTTTTTATTGCTTCTTTGCTTTTATTCTTTGAGACTATCTGCCTGAGGGAAAAGCCTTCAACATTTTGGTTTTGACTCCTAATTTAAAAGAATATTTCAGGTAATATTTTTAGAGAGTTGGAAGGTAAAGGAATCTTGAAGACTTAGAGAATCTGTGAACCAATACCCCAGAGCAGGCTCCATTCCCGCTACCCACATGTTGTCTTTCGTGGTTGTTTTATAACAGAAAGTGGTTACTGAGACTGATTTTGGAATTGTTCGTTTAGGACCCTTTGATTCTCTCGTTTGTGTGACAGGAGACATTATCACGGTGCTCTGCCCCTGTACCTCAGGGAGGCCTCGCTGGCCTGGGCTTCTTAAGAGCCTCTTGGGTCTAACTCTTTCCTGGGGAACAGAGAGCAGCTCCTTCCCACTGGGAACCCATCCCAGCATCCCAGTTGACTTTTGAATTGTGTTCAGCTGGACCCCAACTTCCTGCCTTTCCGCGTATAGGAAGGTTCAGTGACTGTTAAATGTCCACTGAATCCATGGAGTAAATCAGTGTTTACTTACTCATTGTGCACATGGAAACATTGCTACACTTTTTCTTTTCATGTCCAGGGGTACAGTGGAAATAGAATCCTACTGAAATAAACAAACCTGGTCTCCCACTAATTATACGTGTGACCTCATACAGGGGACTTCCCTCTCCAGCCCCTGGTTTCCTCATCTATAGAGAGGAGGAATTAAACCAGATAATCTCCAGAGTTGCTTCCTGTTATTCCATACAGTGATTCTTGTGTGATGACATAGGACGTGCTCTGGTATTATTTAGTGCTGGAGGCAGTGGCCTTGAATGTCACTCACTCCTCCTCAAAAAGGAAATGAGTTGATTTTAATAGGCAAGTGAAGAGGAAAGCAAAAATAAAGGTTTTCTCCCTTTCACCGCCTGGTACATTCCTTTGTTTTGGCTTGCAGAAGCCAAGAGAGTAAGAAAAGGAATTCAAGCAGCGGAAAAAAAATGTTTTTTTATACAGGAAAATCATTGTATTTAGACCAATGAACTAGATAATGGTTAACTTTATTCTAAGGAAAGACAATGCTTTTCATATTCATAATATATTAATGACTCCAGACCTATTTAATTTCCACACATCTGTTAGGCACAGGAAAAAAAAAGAAACATAATGATCTAACAGAAAAACATAGATTTAAGGATAACATTTGGTTTGCAGATCTACCATTCTGTTGCCAAAATGAAGTTACTAAAGCTTGTGTAGTAATTGCTGTGACCGGGCAGAGCTCAGGGTGTTATGTACATTCATGCTATTATGTATACACATGTATTTGTGCCTCCGCAGCCCCTATGAGAGCCTGCTATTTATTTCCTGAATGCAGCCTAATTTAGATAGTGGTATTTCTCGATGTGGCTGAGAAGTGGATGTGCAATGTGTTCTCATTTAAAAGAGACACAGTGACTAGACAGTAACACAGGAGCATTAAATTACTATGGCCCAATTTATTTTTTAGCAGAACTCTTGCTGAAAGGTCTTTGAGGAAAACAAGGACATTCAGGGAAGTGAGCCTCAGACTCTACGGATGAATGTGTTTATTGAGAGTCTGCTTGGTGAGCCATGTACAGATTTTTAGCGTTAGACCTCCCTTCTGGTTTTATTTCCCTGTGGAATTACTGGGTCCAACTCCTCATCTGAACACTGAGGTTAATTCAGAATGGCGGTGGCGATGAAGTGAGATACCAGAATGAGTGTATCAGGAAACAATGAGAAAGGGCAATGGGAGGTCACTCTTAAATCCACGATGACAGAAGTTATTCTACGCTCTTTTACTCCTTCAACTTTCATAGCCCTCTTGGCTTTCACTAAGCAAACAGGAAAATTACCTTCTCATCCATGTTACACCGTAACTATAATGAGAGACTTGGCACCAAACCCAGGCTTTTGCCACCACTGTCACCTCCTACATGGGGTAAGAAACTATGTGTTCACACACTGCAGCACATGAGATGCAAACCGCATGCAATCACCGGTGCAAGTTGTAACATGTTTCTGTATGGATAGCCCCACTCGTTTTGCAATTGTGAAAGCATCATTTCATCAAGCTTAAGTCAAAGCAAAGATAACATGTGAGTGACATATTTAGGAGAAACCTACAATAAACATAGCAGATTACAATTTTTAAAAGGTCAACTCCTCTACTTCTGATTTAAGAGAAGCTGTTTAATGTATGCTCTATGACGTTGTCATTTGCTCCATACCCATATCTATATTACTTCTGAATGCTATACCTCACCAACAAGTCTCCTCTGGATAAAGGGATTGATCTGGGCTGGCAAGAGAAAAATGTCCATATTGCCCCACATTTCCCTTTCACGTATGTGTTCCTTACCAATACACAAGTTATTTTTTCTGCAAATATTTGTATCAAACAGAATTATAAGAATGAGATAGAGAATCTCTACCTTTTGAAAGCTTTAGATGACTGATTCCATGAATAACCAATCACAGCTGAGAAGCAATTTCTACACCTCCTAAAGTACATCCGTGTCTTTTCTCCATGAACTTCTTAGGAAGGAACATGTTCCTTCCTAAATAATGGTGAGTAAGAAGCCAGTGTGAATCTCGAATTTGGTGAACTTTGCTGCTTAGATTTCCAGCTCTCTAGAGGTTTTATGTTTCTTTGATATCAAAAGTATCGTCTTCTGACTTAGCTGTTGAATATCTATGAAGAAAATGGTTCTCCGAGATACCATGACAATTACCTGGTTATGGCTCAGAGTTTTGGAGTAGTTGAATTTGGGTGCAAAAAATATCACTTTACGAGCTTTTACTCTGCAGTTATTCCTTTGGAAGTCAAGTGTCTTCGAGCTTCCTGGAGAAGGCTGCTGGCATGGATACCAGGGCCCTCCGGAAAAAACAAGGCAGTATACCACATGCCCTTCTTTTGAGTAACTCACTAGTAAGATGTTACAATGTGTTCCTTGGTTAAAAGCATATTTGTTGACTTGAATCAATACTATGATTTGACTTGAATCAATACTATGATTTTCTGTGTATCTGTAGCACCTTAATGGACATTGAATTGGGTACACAAACATTTGAAGTTTTATAATTAGTCATAAAATTAGGAGTATGACTAATTATTGTCAAGTACAACATTCTCGACTTCTTTAAATAAGGTAAAGACAAATGCACCTAAAGATGGTTTATTTCTTAACTATGTGATTAGTACCGTTTATAAATTTTAATAGAAATAAAAAAAGTTTGTAAATCAGCGATAGTATTGTTATTTACTCATTCTAATTTGACTTTGGAAATTTGTATAATATATAATTGAGAAAAAATTTTGTATGTAGTCCAGGTGTGGTCATGCCTGTAATCCAAGCACTTGGGAGGCTGAGGCAAAAGGATTGTTGCAAGTTCGAGACCGGCCTGGGCTACAAATTGAACTGAAGGCCAGGCTGAACTGCATAGTGACATTCTGTCTTAAAAAGACCTATATATCTATATCTATCTCTCTCTCTCTCTCTATATATATATATATATATGAATAAAGAAAAATTTTGTGTGTAATTTAAAATGATTATTGAAGTTTAATGGTTGTTACTTTATAAAATATACAAATAAATATAACCAGGTACCTCATATTTAATATAATCTGTAACTCAGAGCAATATTGAAAACATGATCAATAATATTTGCTAAATGAATTCTTTCTGGGGTCATAGTCTCTCTATGTAATGGAGGCTGGCCTTGAATTTATAATCCTTCTGTCTCAGCCTTCCAAGATATGGGGTTATAGCACTGCGTTTGACTTGCCAAATTAATTTTAAAAAATACATATATTAATTGGTTACTGACTAAATTTAAATGAGTATATAGACCAGAGCTTTGCTTCAAGCCTAGAATTAAGAAAATCAATTCATAGAATCCATGTAGAGTCAAATAGTATCCTGTGCAGGACTATGCCTTAAATAATAATTTAAATATTATTGCTACTACATAAGTTTTAATATAATGGTATTTTTTAAACTGTAGTTTCTTATAGCTCTTGGTTTTTTTAAGCTTTTCCTGAATATTTTCCCGTGACATCTAAGAATTAGGCCCTTAGGGCTCTCTGGAACCCCAAGGTTATTCACATTTGAAAGATGTTAGATTCACCCAAATAATTAACCAGGGTCACAGATCTTTACCTTCTCCCTCATAACCAAAAATAAAATTAGATCATTAAAACTCAGTTATATATTAAAGTAATTTGGCTTCTTATTCATTATTTGGTTAATAATAAATTGTGAGGCAATGGGGGGAGGGGTCCAAATATAGACTTATGTATGGACAGATGTGTTTTTCTCTGATTATGTTTCTAAACTGTGCAAGTGTGAAGTGTGTTTTTCTTCCTTTACACAATTCTAAGCAAAACAAAAAATGAGAGAGAATACAAAACCGTGAATATAAATGTAAACATTACATATGATTCATATATATTTGAAAGAAACAGTTTAATGAAGTGCTTGTTGAATTGCTTAATATTCAGTCTACAGCTTCCCAAATTAGCAGTTGGACATTTGATTGAGTTTATACCATTTATTCATTTAATTATTTATTTATTCTTTGGTTCAGCAAATACTGAGTGTCTCATATGTGCTTTGCTGAGCTAGTTTCTGGGAGTGTATAAAGCAAAGCATACCCTTCCTGCTCTCTAGTTACTTATCTCTAGGTTTGAAACCATTACTTTTCTTTGGTCAAATGCAATCCAAGATAGAGAAAAGCCATAAGGTTGCTCTGAGAAGTCAAACAAATGCCTTGTCTGTACCAGAGGAGTGACAAAAAATGTGTAAGTTGAAATTCTTCACCAGAAAAAAAACAAAAAAAGTGGAAGTTATCTTTCTAAGTCAAAAGTGTGACAGATCAACCAGCAGGGCATGTCATGCAGAGCAGTGAGCTGGGTGGAGACATCGCTGTTAACAATTTCCCAGGTCTTTTCTCGGCACATGAATCACTAAGAGCTCATGATTTCTTGAGTAGCTCTAAAACACTGGAGGCTTCCATTAATTTGGATATTGTCACAATACCTCTTAGTCATTGAAAAAAGTGAGGAACATTCAATTAATCTCTGTTGTTACAACTTGCAAGTTATATATTTTGGCACGATACATCAGCATATTTATATTTGCCTAAAAAGACAAAATGGGACTCAGCCCTCACCTCTTCTATCTGGAAGGTACTATTATTCACATATTCATTACATAAAGAAGAAATATCTACCTTTATGGAAAAATTTCCTGATCACAAAAAGGTAGACCATTCTTATCCTGGATCAAGTTCTTACGCAAACCGGGGTACTGATTAGAGTATGGTTCTGTGGCCTGTACAGCTTGACTATAGCTAAGGCTCATGGAGGTGATGTGAGTAGCTTGTTTTCTAAAATAATTATCATTGTGAATTAGTAATTGTTTTTCTGGTACTTTCTAACAGTCTGTGATCTTGTTTATGGTACTGTCTTTGCTTCTGCAATCTTAAGAAGAACTAGAAAAGCAAATCAATCAAACAAACTAACAAACAAACAAATTCTTAAAGTTTTTCAGATTGAAAAACTCACAACTTGAACCTGGATGTGACCCTACGATGACTGGATACAACAAAGAAGTTAAGCCTATATCAGAGGTGTCTCCCCATCTTCTAGCAAGAGGACTTTGAACCCCACAAGTTCTAGCCACATATCCCTGGGAGAAATCCACTTGGTTTCTAAAGCTTGCAACCTTGATTTTGCAATTTTCAATATGTTTATTAAACTATTTTATTAAAGTTTTTAAGTTGCTCCCAAATACTAATTTGTCATTTCTTTCTCCTCTGAACACAGAATAATTCTAGGGAAAAAGCAAGTTCAGTTCATTTTGTGTTTCCAAATTTTGGTGAAATGCCTTTATAAATTAATGTATAATGATATGATGAAAATCAGAATCAAACAGAAACCCAGACATTTAGAACTGATGGGAATTTTTATTAAAACTCACTTTATGACATAAAAATGTGAATAAACTGAAGTAGAAAAATTGTGCTGAAATGCATCCCATCCTGGTAATACAGTAGTCAATATTCATTATGATTTATTTTCCCTTGACACATACTAGACTTTAAGTTACTTGGATGTAAAAGACTGGCATACTATTACATTTGTCCCCTTTTTTCTCCTCAGTTAGACGATTGCTGGATTAGTGTAATATTTATCTCTGGAAAATGGAAAGTTTCTTGAATCTTATTTTTAATTTTCATATTCATATTATTTTCATATTAGAATTTATTTGCTCCTATAGCCTGTTGCCAGTAACTTAAACGCAAGAGCGAAGTTTATGGAAAAATAGAAACAATGAAACTTGGAAAACTGGAATCCAATGTCTTTCTTTTCTGAGAAAGTATTTTTGTGCCTATGTGCCTTAGGGATTTGACATTAGTCTTTTGGTTGACCCTAGGAAAGGATGTGAGCTGAATCTCCTCAAACCAGATCATTCTCATTGTTAAATGTTATAGTATTCTTTGCGTAAACCTGATTTAAACAATTCTTTCTATCCTGGTTGTTTTTCCTTCTATAAAGGAAGCGTATATATTTTTTAACGTTATCCATCCCTGTACTTATTTGTTAACATTTCCTTAAATCCGTTTTCTCCAGATGTAGGAAGTAAGAAAGCCCTTGCTATTTTTTCCACTGTCACTCTTTACTACTTTCCAGAGGCAACATGTTGTGCAAACCACCGACTGGAGGAAATAACAGAAGTGTGAGCCCCAACCTATAGACACAAAAATAACTTTGTTCAATGGGTTTTAAGTGACACCGCTTTCAAGCCTAGAAAGCAGTCACTGAAGGGAACGTCAGACACACATCCACTGATCCCAGAAATGTTCTACGGTGTGACATGAGCAGGGATGATGACATTCCCAGCTTGCTGCCAGCGCATTCCACAAGGCAGGCTGGCTGTCGGTGCCTCTTAAAGGCCCCGATTCCCCAACAGCGCTGCTCTCAGGGAGACTGAGTGTTTATCTGCACAAATCGCCCCTGAGGACTTCAGCCCCAGTGCTCGCCCACAATAGATAAAGGACAGAGAGTCAAGCGTAAGAGGGAAGAGGGGAAAACTCGTGGGTTTTTTTCTTTCAGGGCAGACAGAACCCTGAGGCCAGCTGAGGCCTGCAGCAGCCCGGTTCCTGCTGTTGTAGAATGCTGCAGATGGCCGCGTGGGCAGGAAGCCCTCCCTTCCTCACTGTGCTCTGGGGAGCACGGGGGGCCTGGAAGCAGACCTCTCCTTCCCTTCCAAACCTCTTCTCCAAACCCCCACTGAGAAAGGAAAAAAAAAAGGGGAGGTCAGAAAAAAAAGAAAGAAAAAAGCAAGCACATCTCTGGAAACATTTCTGCCAGTCTGTGTTTTAGTGGAATCTTGAATTAACCTCTTCACTCCCGATTAAGAAGAGCGATTTGTAACACTGCCGGCTTTTCTTTCATGTCCTGAGTCAGTTTCCCCAGCCCACTGAAGCCCCGTACCATTTGGGTTGAATTACAAGAGCACTTTTCAGTTATGCAACAATGTCAAGTAAGCGAAAGCAGGTTTGAATTCTAAAATAATTAAAAAGTATTTTAGCACAAGTACTGTGTGAATAGTATCCTTTCCTTCCATTTTATTAAATCACATTTAAAGTTTTGCTTTTCTCCTCATTTTCCACTTGCTTATGTTGCTATTCTTTTTAAATATATGAATTTTTAAAAAGGACTTGATCTTCAGAGCTTATTCAAAAGGCGTTAATTTCATAGCCATTGTCTTTTATTTATCATTTTAAGGCCATATCATCATAGTCTTTTTCTTGTACATTTTTGTCATACTATATTTGCATACTCAAGATTTTTTAAAGATAACATTTCTGGACTTCATCAAGTTAAGATGATTTAGCTTATGTGTCTCTGCAAAAGATAAATCAAATAATTTATACTAAAATGTAAACTACACTCATTTCTGATTTCATAATTTCCATCACAGTGGATATAAAATATGCCACATAGAGAATATGAGAACATTTGTTATTTATTTGATTTAAATCTGTACACCATGCAAACTTGTAATGCCAAGGTAAAATGGACAGGGCATTTATCACAGAGTGATGTGTTCTAACCACGACAGGGTACTTAGATTCTACCAAAGACAGAGTTATAAATAAGGGAAACTATGGAAATTGTAACCAAAGAGTCCAATGTGCAAAAGTTTTTAGAAGTGCATATTAGGTTATATCCAGGTGTTCTGTGATTAAATATTTTCATTGATTAATTCACAAAATTTGAGTACTTTCTGAGTTTCAAGTTCATGCTAAATATTATTTAAACAAGCAAAACACACTATTTGCTGGTGAGAAACTGACAGTGGGGCAGAAGTCTGCACACTGGATTTTCATCATCTATTTTCATCTACCTAAATGGAGATATTCTCACTCATATAATGTCACTGGTCATTCATACAGGACATCTATTTTGGTTAGTCAATGCATCAATTGTGGTCATTTCCCAAACTGGGTCACTTAGTAAATATTTTTAATAACATGCCTGTTTCAATACGATGGAAACTTTGATCAGTATTTCGTTAAACAAACATGTTTGTACATTTTTTCTCCCATTTTAGAGTGAAAACAACCTTTGAGAAGGCAGTAATATCAAAAGGTGAAACCCATGGCGAGAGGAGATTTGAGAAATGGTTTTCCTTTGAGAAAAGAGAAAGAACTGGAGGAGAGCTCCACTTCTTGCTCTTTCCTCTGATAGTATTGGGGAAGGAAGAAATGCTGCTGCATTCTTGCAATTATGAGGGCAGGAAAAACAGAGGATTTGGCCCAGAGTCCCGCAAATGTGAGCACACGATGAGCACACAAGCCAGGGTGACCTCTAATTCTCTTACACATGCTCTGCCAATGATCTTCCTTTTTTAATCCACTTGTGCTTTGGAAATCTATTACTTGTGGTCAAAAGCAACTGAACTGACAAAAAAGTATTAGAGGAAATAGGATGAATTTTATTTCCCAAGAATAAAAACGGAATGCTGTTATACTTAAATTCCAGATAAGGGATTTTGCATTTAGCTCATGTAGGTTTCCAAATCATAAAACTTCTTGGGAGGCATTTTAAGCTTCATAAAACCTAGATTCTAGGATTAAATATTATTTCTTCATAAACAGCCTTCTTCCATGCATTCTTGGACTACATTTAACTTTGATGCCTAAGTTCGGGAGACTCTTAGCTTGCCGGCTGCAGAGTTGGTGGAGGGGCCTATGGTCATACCTCACAATCTGACCAACCACATCGTAAAACACTCAATAGAAATACCGGCCAACACATTCAAGTGAGAGCCCAAACCAAAAGCCAAAGTTTCCATCTCTGTGTTTAACTGTCATTCACTCTAAACATGCCTTTAAGGTGGAAAAAGGCTATTGGACAAATTAGAGCCTGTTGCCATCAACTTACTAGCTATATCACAGCCATTTTCCCGTCATGTGAATTAAAACTCATCCAAATGGAAGCAAGGAGGAAAACGAGGCTTTCTGTTTTGATAGTCCGTTTGCTTCTCGGATTTCAGCTTCCTTTGCTGTGATATGATTGGTTCCGGTACATATGATGATAATGATATTTGAGAATACATTTTTGAAGAATCTGAACAACTGATGTCATGTAAGTTTATTGCTTAATAAGCAGGGCTTAGAGGTTTTAAAAGGATGCACTGATTTCTCAAGGACAGAGGAAAATTCCACAGATAACCTTAATAACAAGTCAAAAGCAAAAGAATATGTGTGTGTGTGTGTGTGTGTGTGTGTGTGTGTGTGTGAATGATCTCATGCATTATGTTTGTTTTACTGGACGGCTATCCAGAAGAAATCATCATAAAGATACATGAAAGTGGAAAAAGAACCTATGTTGTTCAAGCATAATAGATAAAACGTGCAATATGCTTCAGGGGGAAAAGAAATCAAGTCACACTGGAAATGCCTTAAATGTCTCCATGTGTAATGATTCAGCAAGCCAGTACACTAATGACGGCCCACTGCCGCATGCTGCAAAGCGAAGCCATTCCTTTACGTCGCCCCTATCCAAGTCCATTAAGAAATAATGGTTCTAAGATGAAAGTCTTGTTAAGGGTTTCAATGAAAATGTTTGGCACACCATGATGAAAAGCCAACAATCTGCTTTTAACAAGAGACACTGGAAAAACGTTGGTTAACATACCGCTGCAAATATTAATTCTCCTTAATGGCAGGATGCAACGTAGCTTTTTATAGTTTTTGATCCATGTCATAAATTTGGCTATGACAAAAGGATACTCCAGCTTTAACTCACTGGCAAGTATATTAGCTATTTTCCAGCCCTAAAAGCTTTGGCCATTAGTATTCTTTGTAATGCACCAAAGGGCTAGATTTTGATCCGCAGGGAGATGGGTTGTGTGTTTTGTGCGCACACGTGAGCATGCGCATGAACTCGGGGGTCTATGTGTAATCAGCGTGTGTTTTCACTGGTTTTCTTTGCGCTTTCAGAGAGAGAATAAGGAAAATGTTGCAAGTCTCAGGTCTTGGCGTCCTGGTCAGAATTCTAGTATTTACAAAGCTGCATCAATGACTTGACTTACAAACCACAGTGACTTGACCACTGTATGCCTTATCGCAGGCTGTCCACTCCAACTGAACATCGTTTTAAAAATATATTTGCATATGCTTTTTTCCCCCACATGTTTGTAAATTTCTGGCTTTTAAGGATGAAAGAGTATAACAAGGGGGTAAAATGGTCCTGCTACTATGAAGCTCAGAATAGTGAATCTGGCTTTGGATATTCAAAAATATTTCAGAACAGTTTTATGTTTGTTCAAAATTCCACGGGGTTTTCTTTTAGTAAAAAATAAATGTTCGTATATGCGTGACAATATAACTTCAGTGTCAGATTTTAACATTCCATCCCCAATACATTCTTTCAATTCTGCTAGTGAATGTTTTTTTTTTTTTTTTTTCAACAATTAGAGAAAGGAGAAGGATTTTTTTTCAAGTGTCTAACTACAGGGGCAATCACTTAAGAAATGATTCTTCATTGTGTAATGGTAGTATATAATGTTTTAAATTTATTGCTGGTGATTTGCTGATTTTTCCACAAAAAGAATAAAAACCCACAAATTTAAAATATGCTAATAGGCTTCTGTTTCTTCTATTTTAAATTTCAATATGAGCTCAGTGTTTTATAGCAATGATTAAAATGAAGCATAAACTTCTTATACAGGAAAAATATCTTTCTCCCTGAACAATTTATATGTTTTTGATGACTGGGAATACGAGAACAGCAAATTATATATCAATGCTATTTATTTGTAAGAGGGATTTTTCAACTTTTATGAACTCAAGAATCTCTAAATGCAGCAAAATAATTTGTTAAAAATCCATGTTTTTGTATTAGAGAAGCTAGAGTCAGTAGGCATGAGGGAAGGTTCTACATTTAAAACAATTTTCTACTGCTCCTACCCTGGAACATGATGTCATTGGACCTTTATTCAATTTTGTGTAAGTACTGCTTTAAATACTATGAAGAATTAAATTTTGCACAAAAAGTATTGCATGGTCTCTTGGCACATCTGGCTTTGCAGTTAAGGGAGTATCTTTGTATACTCAAAACAAACAAGGATGCCATGACTTTAAAGTATTGTATTGGGGATGGAATGTTAAAATCTGGCACTGAAGTTATATTGTCACGCATATACGAACATTTATTTTTTACTAAAAGAATTTTACAAAGAATCAAACAAACAATAAATTGCTTCCTCCCCAAAACATGGAATCCTCTTCAGTGAAGTATTCCTGTGGTTAGCCATGTGTAGGAAATTTAAATAGCACAGAAAGCTACATAACAAATTTAAATATCAGAAAAATGATTAAGTTAAATTAACTACAAGGTCGGTCATCTACAAACTTTATGAGTTCTATCCCTGTTCAGTATTAGCACTTAAAAAAAAAACTTTACGTGAGAGAATTTTAAAAGAGTGGATAATGTGCTAAATTGTCTTGTTTCTTTGTTTTCTTAAACAATACATGCTTAAGGACTAACACACACCTGTTTTTGGTAGTCTTTGGTTATGTGTTAGAACAGTCTTTCTCTTCAGTCACTTTTTTATTTATATGTATTCCAGAAAAATATGAGTCATGTCTTTCAGAGTGCACATACATTGATTTTACATACATAATCTTGTATCATATAACAAGTTCTTGTTTGCATTTTCAGTGTCATGACTTTAAAGTCAGTTGACATTACAACGCATAATCTGATCCTCAGTAACATGAAGTACATTTTCATGGACTTCACATTTTACCTGTTTTGCCAAGAATGCCTTATCATATTCTGTCCATTTCAATTCAACATTGCCTCTAGTTGCTTCCTGTCAAAAAATGATGCCAAGATGTACACCCTCTCAGCTATCCGTGAATCAACACACATCTGTTTCCAGGTAGATATTATTACTTTATGCTTTAAAGCAAACTCCAGTGAAGGGGAATCTATTGTTTCTTTAAGTCTTGTAATTCATTTTCTGCCTTCTTAGGAGCAATGAAAGCAATATTTTTTATGATAACCTTGTGAAAAGCATAGTTTACCTCATGAAATAAGTAGTGTCATTGACTCATTTTCTCCTGTGATGTCCTCAACAGCCATCAACTGAATTAAAGCAAAAAGAACAAAAAACAAGAAAGAGAAAAAAGAAAAATATTTACTTCTCATTATTTTCACAAAGGAGAAATAAGTCCTTCTCCAGCCTCCTAAGTCTATTAAGACCAAATTTACCAAAAACATTTTTCTCCTGTCATTGGAAAAATCAGGCCAAAGGCAGAGAATGTTCTCAATCAAATTTGATGAATAATTCAATGCTTTTAAAAATTCTCTTTTAAACATTAACAAGTTCTGAGTTTTACATGTAAAAATACTATGTAAACTCCTTATATCTTTTAATAAGGCACAAGCTTAATAGAATAGTCCACTGTGGTCATATTTATTGAGTGAACTTTCACATCCTTGCGTTTAATGAAATGTTAGTGTAATTTGATTAGTTTATCTGGTGCCTCTATCTTTACATTTGAAGTTATCCAAAAACAAGCACATGAAAGCTACTCTGCAATGATTAATAAATATCTTAGAAAATTTAGAAATTTAATGGCAGCTTCAGAGCATATTAGCAATCTTGTGCAGCCCCTGAAAACTTCATGGGGTCATTTTTGTACTTGATTTAATTTCTGTAAATTTTAGGCAGTTGAATGATCAGAATTATGGGTTAACTACCATGTTTCAACAAAGAAAAAAATATATATATGTATATAACTATATTGATAAAACAGTTTTCTTATTTAAACATTTCAATGTGATAAGAGAAAACAACAAAGGCTTTTTAAATAAAGCCCATGAGAAGTCAATATAGAAATAAAACAACATACACATATCCACTTAACGTATTGCTTTAAAGAAATATTAATGAACTGGTGGGAAAACTGAGACACTTTATTGTTGTTTGAGAAATGATGAGACATTAAAGTTCAGGAACTGCTTCTCCTATGGTTCTTTAAGGAGTAGTTATGCTCATTTTCATTCTAAAACTCTTTACACCCTAGAAATCTCATCAAAAACAGAAGGTAAAGCGGACTTTCAGGAAGTGTAGGCCTAGCCTGTTCTGGTTGGACTGGTACCCCCCCAGTCTAGCACCTTCAAGGTGAAATTCAGGCTCCATGAGGACCCACATGGAATTCACTGATCAAAAACTGCAGACAGAAAAGGTGATGGAATGGCTAATTTTAGGGCCTGATTGTACTAACTGAAAGTCAAATTATTCTCACTGAATTTGAGAGGAGCTGAAAAGCTATCCCTGCCTTTACATTTGAGGCAGATTCATGACTTTCTCTGAGTCAAGCCTCTGTGCATGGTAAGTTTCTTTTTCCAGCCCTCTGGAGTGCCCAGCTGTGAAAGCTGCCCACAGGAGCACAGCATAGGCTTAACCAGAATTGGTTGTGCATCACATACCTAAGTGTTCATGGAGGAAGCTTTAGCGGTGTTAATACAGTGAACATTTTCCTACTTAACCCTCGTTATGCATGAGTGCTGTATTTTACCCCACTTTTCGCATGTGGAAACTGAAACTTAGACAGAGGAAGAAAAAATGGTGATAAAATTTTCCATGACAATTGTCCTGAATATTCAGATACTCTTCTTTTTGCTTGTAGTCTCATTCTGGGGGAAAGCAGTGTTTTCCAAATCTGGAGACTCTTCAAAAGCAGGTTTTCAGGATGGAATCTGTATTAAAAAAAAAAAAAAAAGGAATCACTAAGGCAAACAATGTTTTATTGGCTTATTCAAAAAACACAATAGTTATTTTCAAAAGGAAATAACAGATAAACATTGTTTACATAAGGGTAATTCAGCATTACTTGGCCACACTCATGTTTGTTGATAAAGCCCAAATGAACTTTCACTTGGATATACTTTGAAGCCAGCTCTGGCCTGCTTCCAAGGGTGGGGTGGAGGAGAGTTTGGCCAGCAGCTGGTCCTGATTGTGCTCAGGGTCTATGCTAGCACGGAGACACCACATTTCCTTCCTTGCACAGATTTCCCAGGGAAGGCAAGGTCTCTTCCCTACGACTTGGAACACCTTTTTAATTTTCTCCTCCTCTCAGTGAGCAGCCGAGAGGAACAAGACCCCTGATAACACTATTTAGAGCCCTTACAATTATTGTGTTGTTAGGAAGCACTTCCCAGATATAAACTCAGTTCCCACATCCTTAACTTGGCCAAGGAGACTCTGTCAGCCGTGTCCTTCCCACTGTTGTCTTTAGAGACCAGCGGTCTTTTGAAAGATTCGGTATAAAACTTACTACACAGAGGAGTAGGCTACACAAAGCTCTGCCCAAATCTATTTTCCATGGGCCACCTACAGAGCCCAGAGTGCTAACATTTGTTCTGTTAATGCACAAAGGAAATTCTGAAGCTGCGCATAGTTTGAATATGCAAGAAATATGCAACATTTCCTCAATATAGTTATTCTCAGCATCTTATAGGGCAGCGGTCACTAAATTAATGTTTGACTTCAGAATTTCCAGGCTTTTGGGTGATGTGAGGAAGCTCAGCAGTGCATACTTTAAAAAGGAAAGGCATCAGTAATCTCCCTTCTACAAAGGTCCTCAGTCTTGGTTTTATGTTGGAATTACATGCTATATTTTAAAACACGCCAATTCCTAGGCATGCTCCACATCGATTCTATCAAAGCCTTCGTAAACTAGGTATGAGCAATTTTAGGTGTTCCCCTGGTGCTAATAGGCTTGAGAATTATTGAGCTAAATAGTGTTTTCAAAAAGTAAAGTCATATTATGTCTTTAGAATTTCAGAAAGGGAAGTATATTTCTTAAACAATAGGATTACTGGTCCATATTGAGTTCAGAGCCACTATGAAGGTCTCCCTGAGCCAGCAGATTACAGTACTTCTTAGGTTAACCCTGAGTAACCTCACTCAACAAAGTATGCTTCAAAGGTCTCAGAGCTTGTAAAAAATTCAGACTCTCAGGCCACACTCACAATCATTAAATTTATAATATTGCCTTTTCCTAAGACTCTCCTGGGACATTTGCATGCACAGTCCAGTTTGGAAAGAACTGATATGCGATGTTAGCTATAAGAAAGCCTTTTGAAGTTAGTGGTTGGTTTTACATCCCAGTATTATGTTAGAAAACAAAATGAACCCCCTTTAAGATGGAGACAGGAGGATATTTCCCTTCAATGTGGAGGAGTTTGTCTGAGTGGGAGCTTTCTCAAGATGATTCATAGATCTTCATTTCAGTCATTAATTCTTTTCATCTGACACCTAGTTTCATTTCCTAATGAACGTGCTATCTTTTCACATATGCTTTCTTTCTTTGGCACTGTATTGAATTTTTCATTCTATGAATGAAAATTGCAACAGAAGGCAGCAGAGCCAAATATGGAGCAATGAGGGGATTTGGTGCTTAGTGACTGGTGACTGAAAATCTTAGGCAGCAGAATATTGGGTTTCTGACACACTTCGTAGTGCAGACAATAAAGGTCAAGCTGAACCAAGGAAAAAATAGTTACCTACCTTATGATTAGTCTGTCTCTCTTAGGGTCAGTTTAATATCTCTCCTTGTTTTTCTTTTTAATCTTATCTGAACTTTTTCTGTAATTGGGTCAGGAGAGAGAGAGAGAGAGAGAGAGAGAGAGAGAGAGAGGGGCAAGTAAACTCTCCTTAGAACATTTAATAATAATTAGTGATCATAAAAACTGCATACATGTCAAGACTTCTATTACACAAATTTTCACTGCATTGGAAGACAAGGGCCTCTTATTTGATTACTGGTCATGTGAACGCTTTGAGTAGGGTCCCTGGAAGCAAGTATCCTTCCCCAGCAAATCTTCTTCACATCTCAAACATTCCCCTAAACAACCCACACTTTTTAAATAGCTAATACTTATTTCTATTTACTGGAAACTCAGTACTAAATAGATATTAATTAATACATTTTTCAATAGAAGACTATGAGGAATCCTGAGTGACACAATTTTGGTTTATTTTCACAAAATTTATTATTTTTAGCAGTTTTAAATATGTAGAAAATTGTGGAGATAATACAGGAGATAGCCAGATAACCTATAACCGTGGAGATTGATAACATTATTAACATGTTAGTATATTCAGGAACCAACATAAACATATTGTTCTTAACTGAAATTTATATTTTATTTGATTTTGAATTCCTTTGTAAATGAAAATTAGGTTTACTTTTAAATTAGTACCTAAAATTGTATATATTTATAGTGTACCATGTTTTGTTTTGATATATTTATACATTGTGTAATGTTTCTTCAGGTTAAACATATGTATCTCCTCATATATTTCTCATTCTACATGGTAAAAACATTTAAAACTCTTCTAGATTTTTGGGAGGTACGCTACAGTATTGCTGTTTCTCGGTTCTTATCACATATCTCACTGTCCTGAACATGAAAAGTTCAAAGTAACAAATAGTAGTAGGAAAATATAATCTGTGCTCTAGCAATTTAAACTATTAAGTTGTGTTTTTAATGTCCTAAAAGGAAAAGGTGTACTCACTAAATCAGGTATGACTATAAGAAACTCTGCCTATTGAGATAAAAAAAAAATGGGTGCTTTTGCCAAAGTTCTAGGAAGATCCTTACAGTACAATCAGAGGAATCCCCTACTGTGGAGACCTCACATGTCGGTAATATCTATCATTTATAAGTTGTTAGACCTCAGCTTGGTTTTTTTCCTGGAAACTAAGAATAATACCAATAGTTAAGGACTATTGAGAAGATTTTTATAAAGGAGAATTAACTATTATTTATTGAGGATTTCCCACATATCCAACGCTATACCATTTCAACTACTTTTTCGCTCTCTTCCTTTCTTTCATATTTTATACCTGAATTCATGTTCACTGTTAGTAAAGACAAACTACCCCAAAGTAATACAATTTAGCAATGGCCTCGAAAAGGAAAACTGGTGTTTCTTGTATTAAGAAAGCTGGATAGTTTATCTTCTTGCGTGATTTTATTATAGGCTTTATGACAACATTGTAAAATTTGATTCAAATGAGCACTGAAAACCAATTCACTCCTGTTTCTATAAAGTTCTATCTCCCAACCTTGATTTCAGGATACTTACAGGACTTGATACAAAGCCTCAGAAGAAGGATTTTACACACAAGGATTAACTCAATATTTTGAGGTTTCTTTACAAAAGTTGGTCCGGTTTTCTCAAAGTGCTGACTTGCAGTGTGTCCCTAAGTGGGGAGGTCATCTTTCATGCATACAATAGGGCTTTGATAAGAGCCAAAGTGTCTGTCTGTTCATCTGGGAAAAAACTATTGACACACTCCTTCTTGTTCACGCCACCCACATTCACAACTCTTGTCCTGAGAGCTGCTGTTAGAACTTTCACCACGTGTTGAGGTAGGCACGTGTGCTACGATGCACATGTGTTTCCTCATGTCTCTGTTTAGTGCATTCTGTCATTGTTGGGCTGTCATTTCCCTTCCCTTCCCAATCCTTCACCAACACAGCTCACTATCTTTCAATTTTCTGATGCTATGAGTTTAGAATGACCGTTGAATTTCTTTGCCTTAAATAGCCATGACATGTTAAACTCACAAAGCTTACGAAAGTACTTAGAAAATTAGGCATTTTGAAATTTTACCCCAGTACATGTGTGTCATCAATTATTAAAAATGTATGTTATTATTTAGAGGTGTATCATTTCAAATTTTTAAGTACTTCTTTCAAATGTAGAAATCAAAACCTACTTTAGACACTCTGGGTAATTTCCAACTTACAGCACCAGCCATTGCAATTTCCACTTGAAGGGAAGCTCATCTGTATTTTGTATCTGTGGATTTGCAAAATCATATTGTACATAGTACAGTGCTCAAAGGAGACCATGAAATATCACAGAATTTATCCAGGAATACCTAAACCATTCCAAATAATACAGTTGGAACCCTCCAGTAAGAGATTTTTGACTTTCTCTAGTAAAATGATTTATTTTTGTAAGTCCTTCCTGTCTCCTGTTCATACTTTAAGGGAAATGGAAGATTATAATTTCTTATTAACATTCCAACAGACTTACACTAGCTCCAAAAATGATGGAAGATAACATCCTGACTGCCAGTGTGAGTATGCTGGAACCTGGGAATCCTTGTGCAGCCTTGTGGTCAAGAATCTAGGCTCTGAACATAAACACTATGTAGTTTCTGTTTCTACCATTTTTTTTTTAAAAGCTACGTAGCCTTGAAAGTTTACTTACCTGTCTAGGTTTCAGTATCTTTTCATTGCATCAAATTGCAACAGAAGAATTAATACATTTTAGGAGATAAGAATAATAAATAGAATTATTGTTATCTTCTTCACAGGATATTGATAACATATATTTTAAACATTTACTCTCTTGATGTATAATTCATAAGCTATTATTCTTTCCATTGTACAGTTTATAAATCTGCTGGAGAGAATATCATGAGTCAGTGGTAGAAGGAGATTTCAATTCAGGGCCATCTTTCTTCAAAACTCCTTGCAACATTTTGTCTCCACAGAGAGGTAATAATCCTCTCTTCTTAGAATTAAAATACTGAGCTGAATTAGAAATTCTATGTGCTATAATTTTGTCTAACAAATTTCTTACATTTTAAATGGAAAATTATTCATTAAGCTCTCTTTATTTTACTTAATTTTTCAGGGAATGATTTAGATTTTTTTCCTAAGAATATGTGAAGTATTTCAAGATGGAAATCAATTTCTAGGCTTTTTTCCCCCTGTTTATCATTTATTTATTTGGGAACATTTGTTGGGTGTTACAAAATTTTGAGTGGTATTTGCAGATAGAATCTGTTACTGATATATTCTACTTGCTAAGAAGATATTTAAGTAGAAAAGATGAGGCAATTTCTTATTTAATATAAAAAAATATTCAGTAGCATATAATTAACTACTAGCCGGAGTCAAAATAGGGGAAAATACTATACATAAGCTTTGGTGATTTTTAGATAGCACAATGAAACAAGTATTTAGCTAAGAATAAAATAATGGAGATTCCACTTAATGTACAAAGTATTCTACATCAGTTACAGAGGCAGGAGGATGTGTGTAGGTATCATCAACAAGGTCTTGTTTAGAAAAATAATGAGGAAATAATTTCATTTGAGCAAAAATCTGGGTTGAGAAGATTGCTGAGCTGGAACTGGAAGAACCACTTTAAAAAGCACATTATAACCAACCTTGGATGAGAAGTTGAAATGTTTTTATTTTGCACAGGCATTTAAACTGTCAGACATCAATGGAGTCGTGTGTGAGTGGCAAAATTCTCTAATAAGCCAAATTCACTGATGTGTGAGATGAAGAGATTGAGACAGACACTCAAGGACTCAGGAAGGGTAACACTCAATGCGTTTAGGAAAGAGGATGTTTGAACACATGACAGTAGTTTGAAGAATGCTATAAAATTTGAATGTGGAAAATAATGATATAAAACTGTATACCACCAATCCAGTAAACATGGAATTAAGTCTAAACTATTGAGTTCAGAGGTTGTATAATAATGTATACATTCAAAAGTTTCTTATTGTATATGTAATGTTAAATATAATAAGATGGATTATATCAAAAAGCCTTGGAAAGTAAGAAGAGGATGCAAAAACAAAACCAATGTAGAGTCATTTTACAGAACAATATTACATACATTCTTTTACATTACTGACAGTAATAATTAGCAAAGCATTGAGTTAAATGTTTTCATTGTATAAAAAGAGATAAATGATCTACATGTAGCAAAGCATTATTTGACTCCATATGATATATATATGAAAATTCATTGAGCTCTTCGTGAGTATTTCTAAATTATCATGTTAAAGTATCAGAAGAAAATGCTCGAAAAAATTCACCCGAAGAGTTTTTTCAGGTGTAATTCAAAATTGGATCAATACTGACACTGAGAAAAATCTTAACTGTTGTTGCTTTAATTAAGAAGCATGCTAAGAAAACATCTTTAGTATTGTTAAAATGCATTTTAGTAACTAAAATGTAACTACAACTTCCATAAGAGGAAGAATGCAAATTGTTTAGTTACTGAAGAAAAATGCAAAGAAAACTTGACCTAAGTAGCAAAATACAAGAGAAAAATCATACAAAGGAAAAAATTTAAAAACCAAAACACAAAGAGAATGGAAAAATTAAGATCAAACTTAGAGACTAGTTTAAAAAAAACATGAATAAGTTAAATTTCTCTATTTAAATGAAATAAATAATACATGTTGGGTATTTTCTCTTTAAAATATACATACATTAAATTGGTGGAGACAGTTTAAACATAAAAATGGACAAGTAATCACAATCAAAAGAAAGAATGAACAGCAGGAATTAAAGTACAAATGATTAAATCAGTAACAAAGGACACAAGAGATATCTCAACAGTCATTTCAAATCTGAAAGAATGTTCATTTATAATGAATCAGGTAATTTCTTACAGTTGGTGGTAAAACATAAATGTGTTCAGCCTTTCTAGAAAATAACCTTGAAAAACAACTTTAAATTCTCTTTGACTCAAGAATGTCCTCAGTAGGAATTTTTCAAAGGAAATAATTATGAATAAATACAAAGACTTGAAGAGATAAACAGATGCTCATTTAAATTCATTGCTTAAAATAGCTAACTGGAAACATCTAAATGAAACTTCTTAAATCAAATATGACACGTCCTTAGAATTAAATGTAATGCAATCCTTAAAATAGAGATTATAGTTATATTTAGAAATTCTTAGTGATGAGAGGAAATGTTTGTAATACATTAAATTTGAAAAGATGTTAGGCAGAGAAACAAAATAAAAAGAATAAGATATATATATATATATATATATATATATATATATATATTACATATTTATCAATGTGATCATGACAATACTACAAAATTTCACTGAGTTCCTCCTTACAATCAGCTCACTTAACCTGTTCCACAACACTGACCCTGTAACATCTGAAGAATCTTTAGTAGCGATTATGTAGAGTATCAGTTGATAGAAAGCTCCATATCTGTACAAAATTAACACACCCTTGCTCCACTAAACTTCATTTCATTTGCACAACCCCATTCCCATTTTCTTTTATCAAATTTGGATGGGGAGAAATGGGTTAAAATAATTTACATTTAGTCTAACGTTTCTAAAAAATTCTTGAGTTTCATTATGAACTTAATGTATATTATATAAGATAATGTATATTTTCATCAAACAGATATATTGAGCTAGAGTTTTTATTTTTAATTTAATTTAATTTTATTGGTAGCGGGGCTCAAACTCACAACCTATTGCTTGCCAGGCAGGCACTTACTCCATTGAGCTAAATCCCCAGCCCCTAAACTGTATAAAAATTTTTTTTACAAACCCACACTTTAAATGGAAACATTTATACTATCTACATTAAAATGCCCCAAGTGGCAGTTATTTTGAATATCAGTCATAAAAAATAGTGAGAAAAGCATTGTTATTTTAAATTTTTGGAAATTCTTTGATAACATAGTAAAAGACAGTTGGATCATTGCTTTTTTTCCTGCAATTTGTAGCAGTATGTTTTTTTTTCTATTTGATGTATATGAAGAAAATCTGGTTTCACACAGATGCTTAATAGAAAAGGAGCAAAATTTTCAGATAATTGCAGATATTCTTCTTTAATATTACATCAAAACCTGGCAAGTAGTAATTTATTTCAAGTTGATTAGAATAAAGTTATCTCAAGAAAGTTTTCTTACCCTCTTACAAACCAATGATTTGTCTTATGTTTTAAAAGTGTAAGACAGTGACTTTTTCATTCATAAGTTATTTTATAACTTCATAACCTGGCTTTTTGGCAAATAGTGGATCCCTAGTTCATGCAACTCACCTAAATGCTGATGTATTTCACCACACATTAAAAAAAAAATCGATCCATCAATATCATCACAAATCTCATAGGAAAATATTTCAGCTGTAAGAAAACTCCTAAGCTCATGTTGGTAGATAAACATTTTTCAATTTTTTTTTTCTTTTGACAATTCAAATTTTAACACAGCTATTGTTAGTTGCGTATCTTGGAATACCAGCATCATTCTGCTCTGTTCTCCTGGGATCCTCCCCTCTCTCCTTCCTTTTCCTCTCTCTCCTGTTCCCCTCCCCTATCATTCCCCCTCCACTTCCCCTTCCCTCCCTTCCCTTCCCTTCCATTCTATTTGAGATTAAACTCAGGGCCTCATGCATGCTAGGTAAGTATTCAACCATAAACTACACCACCAGTTGATTTTTAAAAATTTTCTTCTGCTACTGGCACTCACTAAATTGGCTAAGCTGGTCTCAAATTAACAGTCCTTTCTCAGCCACAAAAGTAATCAGTGTTACAGCTATGTGGCACCACACCTGGCATTTTATTCATTTTGGGGAAAATGACTGAGCAATATCTAAGTCTGATGAATGACAACTTGTCTGTCAATTATGATTTCAGGTGAAATATTGCTTCATGGTGTCATTTGATGTCAATCTAGATTCAATAATAGGATTATATTCAGTCTTGAAGAAGGAAAGGAGAATTTTCTGAGAAAAGACATGAATACATTGAGTATGTGGCATCGTGTGGACCTGCTAAGTGTCTTATTTCATCTAATAGAAAAGAGCAAGATTGCTAGAAGCTGAGGTTAGAGGAGAACCTGGACCATTGTAGGATTTGGAATTATGTTAAAATTCTGAACTGCTAATTATTCTCCTTATTGTCCCACAATTAATTTATTAATATCCAGATTATAGGTCATTTTTAAAAATATTCAGCCATTAGTCTCATATCTATTACAATGGGTATTTTTTTGGAAACAGCTTTCAGGAGATGTACTGTTATATATTCTAATATTAAGTTAGATTGCCTATAATCTTAAATGTCTTTTTGATAATTAAAAATACTGTTTTCCTCTTTTGGCTAAATTACGGGAGATAAGTAGAATAAGCATAAATTTCATCCAATGTCTGGAAAAACAGTCCTTGGAAACAGATTTCTAGACACATATTTTTGAGTCAATTAAAATTCAGCACTGTGTTTGAGGCTTTCCAGCCTATAGCTTGTTCTGGAAATTGTTGTCTACATTTTCCTTTATATTCTAAGGAGCTGTCCTAGTGATTGCTCAACACTGATGTTTAGCTCTGACATTGCCTTAACAAGATGAATTGAAGATTTAAAAAAAAATCAAAGTGTGCAAAAAATTTCTTTGCTGTTTAAAGTAATTCTAACTCAATCTAAACTTCACCACTAACTAAATGCTTTCCTACTGTGATTGTTGGATCCGATAGGAGTTTTATCCAAACTATGTATCCTAATCAGCAGTTGGAGGAGAAGAATGTTAAATAAACGATCTTATTGTGATTCTTTCTCTGGATGTTTACCAGGCTGTTGACAAAACCCAGAGAAAGTTTAATGACTTGGTAGGAGAACTTGAAACAGAAGTGGGAACTGCTTTGGGAGACACTCATTGGCTTTTTTCCCCCTCTTTTCTTTTCTTTTAGTACAACAAAAGGAAAATGATGACAGGTCACCTCTTGGTACCCAGTTTGAATTAGAAAATTCATCATGCTCCTTGTCAAGAATTCAATTCTCTCACATTGAAATGAATAAACATTTTCAGTGAAAGCCAGAAAGACACAGATAAAAGTCAGATGTCTTTGGCGGGGGGAGGGGGGAGCACAGAAAACTTTTACATGGGGAATGGAGGGGAAAGTCTCTGACATGGCCTTAGGCAAGGTACTTACAGAGTGCCAAGAAATGGCTTGTAGCTGCATTATGTATGGGCACAAGCTTAAGAGAGTTGTCACTTAGGAATGTCATGATAAATAAGCAGTTATGATAGCCACCAAAGAAACAGTTTGGGTGCACATCCATCTAAGGAATTACTGGAGTTGGTCAATTTTCTATCCTTATTAATCTTTTTATATCTTGGGTAATACCAATTCCCTAAAGCACGCTATTTAAAGCTTAGGGAAAAATGCGTCCTCATGGACCCATTGCAAGCAAAGAAGCTGCTTTCAACATCTGGTGAATAAAAATCACCACCAAATATAGATCATTGGGTCAACTTGCTTTGGGAAATGGTGAAATTAAAAAACATGAGTTCCAACATTTGCATAAGCTTCCTGGCTTTAGGATAACTAATTTAGTGTCTATTTCTGGATCTTTATGCTGACTGAGATGTACAGATGTCATTGGTCTATCATATTCTTAACAGTTAGCAGAAGCCTGAAAATGTATCAGAGAATCTTTCATTTGCCTTGTCATTATTGTGATTCATTTCATTTTTTCCTTACTGCTATCAAAACCCAACCAAAGTTATCAGACATATGCAAAACTTTCTATCAAAACAACCTCAGGACCTAAGTCCTTCACAGATTTGAAATTTTTATGAAGTTGCTGCTCTTTCTCTAGAAAGTATAAAACTGAGACTGAATTTCTCTGGACCTACCAAGTGATCCATGATTTTGACACAGGTGTTTTTCCAAATGATTTTACTCAGTATGTAATATTTATCACTTTATATCTATTTTATTTTTTATATCTATTATTATTATTATTATTATTATTATTATTAGTGGTACCAGGGATCAAACTCCTGACCTCACACTTGGTAGGCAGGCACTTAGGCCACTGAGCTAAATCCCTAGCCCAAATATATCTCCTATTTTTAGATAAATTGTCTTTTAATCATCTAATCTAGAGTTTGCTCTCACTGTTGCTCAATGTTTTCTTTTGCTTCTCATCTCAGTGTTTCCAAAGGATCCTCAGTCATTGTCACTTGCTGTTAACTTCTACTCTACTGTAACATTTGGTTAACCAAACAACTCAACAGAAACTCTTCTCATTAACAATAATGACTTCCTCATTTTCTGAATCAACAGTAATCTGATGCACTGAACACACTGCATTACTAATTCGTTTTTGAAATGGTATGTCTTGAAATGGCTCTTGGACATTGTTTCTCACTAACATTTTCTTAGCTGTCTCCTTTGTGGACTTTACCTCCTCCACCAATGCCTAAACTCTGAGGTTCCCCATAGTTTTGCTATCTGATTGTACACTTTGTCACTATTCATTCCCTTTCTGGTAAGTAATTTTCATTGTCATCACACAAATACACACAACCTGCAGGTCAGGATTCATAATTCCCCTTTTAAGTAATAGCAACTAGCTGCTTCTCCTCCTCCTGCTACTCCTCCTCCTGCTTCTCCTCCTCCTCCTCGTGTTCTTCCTTCTTCTTTTCTTCTTCCTCATCCTCTACCTCTTCCTCTTCTCCTCTTCTTTCTCTTTTTTCTCCTTCTTCTACTCCTCCTCCTCCACTGTTAAATTTTTATTTTTATTTAATGTAACTGATGAAGTTAGCAACAAGAATTATACATTAATGTAACAAAATAATTGATACGGATGCCGTCTACATTGTGAAAGATATTTCAGTATAGACAAAGATTTAACATTTGTATTTTCACCACTTTTGAAATGTAAGATGCACACCTATAATATTCATACATCTTACGATTTTAAAGTTTTAACTAAAACATCTGAATCTCTACAAGTAAAAGCAAGAGTTCTCCTATATCTAAGACAAATAAAATATACTACTAGTAAAGTGCCAGTGGATTAGACAATCCTGTTTCACTTACCTTTGGAGGAGGAGGATAAAAGCACATCCCAGTACAGAACTAGTCATTTTTATCATTCCAGTAGAGAGCTGTTTTCTTGTTCAGCTGTATTTTGCATATATCCATTTGGTTTTCCAGTAAATCACTCATTTTCAACATGTGTAAAGTCGAACTTCGCCTCCAATTTCTCTCTTAATGTCCACCAAGTCTGTTGGATCACAGGTTTAGAAACCCAAGATCCCTAGAACTTGATGTTCC